>VMDO01008017.1:65240-87178 GCA_007922755.1 Pedetes capensis | reverse complement strand
AAGGTTTATAAATGATTGGGAAATGAATTTTTTACTCAGAAACAGCTGTGTGAAATTCCTAATGAATTGTGTACAGAGATTACCAGTGTATTGCTATGAAGAAAATCTGAGGCTTCAATGCAAAATTTTAGAAAAATTTCTAGGTGTTTTAATTTGATTCAGTCAGTTACTGTGTTCAGTGACTTTGAAAGAGTCAATGGACACGCTTCAATTTTCCTCCATAAACTTTCTACACACTACCCTTCTCCAAGTGAAATATTATTATGGACTAAATAATATATTTAGTCATTGAAAACCCTATGTATAGCAGAGAAGCACGGCAATAGTGTTTTGTCTATTGTACATGGGGTAGCTATGAGTCAGACACCGACTCCATGGCCCCTAACAACAACAAATAATATATTTGAAAATATTCAAATTATATTATCAAAACTGGAAGAATATTCACACATAAGAGTCATCCTGTAGACTAAGAGCAGTGTGAGCAGGTTGAAAATTGTACAAGGGTTAGATATTTGATTTAACAGAAATAATAAAATGGCAATGGTTGAAGGTTCTTAAAATCAATTGATTTTTAAAGCTTCTACTTTAATAAATGACATCTTGATAAAATACATCAGTTCCTTCTTAAGATTTTCAAGGAAGAAACGTCTCTGATATGGCTAATTTGGGGACAATTATAGTGACTGAGCCTAGCAAATTAAATGGAGGAAACCATGGAAGAAAAGCAGATGTTATGGGGATGAAGAAATATGCCGCATCCTCCTTTGCCCCTCCAGCCCTCTCTCCCTTGCCTGCTCTGGTCTCTGACTGCTGCATGGAGACTCAGCAGTGGGCTCTCCAGCTGGTTCAGCCTGCCAGCTGGGCTTAGCCATCCCTGGCACTAGCCAGAAATTCTAGGAAGGAAGAGCATGAACTCAAGGTCATTGCCTTGAGGCTCCCTCCCTGCTTTTGGCCAGGTCCTCCCCTGAGCCTGTTGGTGCCCTTTCTATTCAGCTGTCTCCAAAGGTCTGGGTTTAGCAATGGCTCTCTACTGGGACAAGCCTGGCTACTACTTCATCCTTTGTCATTTTCTCACACCCTGCCCACCCTTAGTAAAGAATCTCTTCAGTCTCCTGATGGGACTCCCACTGATTTATGTTGCCATTTGAAACAACAAAAAAGAGTATTTGTTTCAAGAAAAGAAAGCTATTTTCCGGTTTTTTTAAAAGACAGAAAATGTATTTATTGTTTGAAAACAAAAAATGGAAACAATAGCGATTGTTTATGAACTTTCAATATATTGAACCTGGAAGCATGGCTAAATGATATTTGGGTTTGAAAGTAAGCAAGCAAAAGTTTAGGTCAATTAAGTACACCCTTGCAATAAGTAATTTTGTGTGAGTCCTTCAGTTATAGAGATGTGGAATATAAAAATGTCACAAAGAGTAGCACGTGGGCTAGGGAAAATTGTTCTGTGTGGCTAATTAGTTAGTCAGGAATGAATAGAGGATTCAGTATCACAAATGATATCTACTTACTCAAAGTAAAAGTTACCTAATGGCTAATAAAAGAAGTCTTTGGAAGAGCTTGATACAGTTCTACTGGTAGAACATTTGACTAGTGACAGCTGTGTAAAGTAAGAAAGAAATATCAGCAACTTCTAAAACATCACCAATAATTTGGAAATTATTGATTGGTTTGATATTCGATTTGAAGTGCTCCTACTCTAACTTAGTGAATAGCTTTATATTATTTATTTATTTATTTATTTATTTATATTGTTGTTGTTGGTGGTGGTGCCATCAAGGCGGGTCCAACTCATAGTGACCCTATGTACAATAGACAAATAATCTCTGATGACACTGTGCCATGCCCAGTACGATTATCAGTCTTCTCTGCTATTCATAGGGTTTTCAATGGCAGATTGTTTTGGGAGTGGATTGCCTGGTCCTTCTCCTAAGCCTGCAGCATCTGGTATTCCGAGGTAGTTTCCCATTCAAGGACTAACCAGGCCAACGCTGGTTAGCTTCCAAGATCATGCAGGCTTCGATGCAAAGGTGCTATGGTTACAGACATATTATTTGTAGTATAGTTCATTTAGAAATACAAGGCAATGTGGTTTTAAATTTGTGATTTACACACTGATTTATATTTTAATTTGTTGCCCTACAAGTGGTTGTATATTTTAAATAGTGGCTGACCATGTACTGTAAGAATGGGTTCTACCATGAATTATGATCAATAGATGGTAGAAACCAATTTAAGTAAGGGAGAATTTAAATAAAAAGAACATAATTCAGCCTTTATTATTTTATTTTTTGGACAAAGCAACATTGCAACTTCTTTGTCATTGTCTGGGGTTGAATCAGATCCACAGAATTTTTCATAAAACTTAGAAAATGGTCAAGGGAACAGGATCCATGACTTTTTCCAGGCTATTTCTTCCCCAGGCATGGGTCAAGGAGAAAGAAAGTGCCTCCGCACCTCACAGTTGGAAGGGGAGACAGAGTTCTGGTTGTGCCCCACTGCTTTTCACTGCAGCAAGACAGCAGGACCGTGGATGGCAGGGAGAGGGCCCAAGTACTACTAGCTTGTTCCCTTGGCCTCCAAAAGGAAAATGTCGCCTTGCCTTCTGACTCTTCAGAGACCCTGGGAGGCCCATTTCTTCCTAAAGCATTCCATCTCTAGTGACACCAGGGTGTGCACAGGACTAGGGCTGGAGGGAGTGGGCCATCCCACCATGGGGACCTGGTTTGGCTCCCTTTTGATGGGAGTCTTCACCCAGCTTTTGGTGCTCCAGTTGACAGCCCCGCCAGGTTCACAGGGTGACCCCACAATCCTGTGGTGAGACTCACATGGAAATGGATCCCACAGCGCTAGCCTGCGGTGACTGCACCCGGGGCTTAGCCAAACCTGGCAGTGGCAGGTCTGTTGACATCCCTCAACCAGGGAGGGGTTCTGCCATCTGGAAACTTCTGACACATCTAGCAAGGGAGGGACAGGCTGGGGAGAGAGGCGCAAGGGCAGAAGGGCAGTAATCCAGCGTGTGCAGACAGGAGACAAGCTGGGCTGCCTCTGCCCCCCAGCTGTGGTGCCTGCAGCTGCCTGGAAGGCTGGTTTCCAGATGGGCTTCCCGACCCAGGATCCTGGATCGCAGATTCCCTCTGAGCTAAGGGAATGGGGATAGGGGATATTAAGAGAGTAAAAAATTCCCCATTGGCAGGAGCAAGTGGTGGACGGGTCCCTAAGGAGCTTTCATTCATTCCTTCAGCCCTTTCTCCCACCCCCTGAAAAACCACCCTGGGAGCCAGAAGGGACAGATTTGATATATTCATGGCTTAGAGTCTCTCTCTCTCTCTCTCTCTCTCTCTCTCTCTCTCTCTCTCTCTCTCTCTCACACACACACACACACACACACACACACTCACTCACACACATCCGTCACGCTCCAGTTTTGAAAATATCATTTCCAGTTTTTTAAATGTGGCTGCCATGATGACATTCTGACACGCTAGAGAGGGATTCTCGAGGAAGAGGCGGCTGGAGGGGTAATAGGATGAGGCAGACGGCTCTAATCCTCGGGTGACTCTCCTGAGCACACAGGATAATCTGTCAGCCATTTAGGAACCGCAGTGTCGGCCGTGGCTGCCCCCAGAGGAGGCTCAGAGACAGTTCACACTGCAGCATCTGAAGCCCACGGTTCAGAGATGCCTCTCAGCTAAGCTGGCTGTCAGCACCCAGCCCTAAGCATTGAACCCTGTCAGAAGGCAGGACCAGGGCCCCTCAGTCCCCTCCTCTCAGGTTGCTAATCCTAATGTCTCCCATGGAAAGAAAGACAGGAGTGGAGGGCGGGGGGAACAGAGCTGGCTGGAGATGGGGAACCTGCAGCTCCCAGCATGGTGGTAGAAAGGACAGACCTGGAGCAGAGAGAAGCAGCCATCTTCCCTGGCTGTGTCCTCCCTGGCCTGGAAGACTCGCCTTTCATGGTGGTTGTGATGTTACCTCCATGTTCATCCCTGGGAACTCAGCATCCTGTTCTGCAGCATTAGCCACCATCTCCATGATGACCATCATATCTGTCCAGTGCACCATGAACTGACTCTGTATGTTTCTCTCCTCTGCCTGGTCTAAACTCACTCTGCCCATTCTTTTACTCAACACATTTATTGAGCATCTACTATACATTAGAGGCTGGGATTTAGCTCAGTTGGTAGAGCGCCACTCTGCAATCTCTGATGTCCCAGGTTTGATTCCCAGCACCACAAAAATGGGAGAAGGACATGGCAGTCCACTCCCAAGGCAATCCCAAAACAATCCGCCATTGAAAACCCGACGAGGGGCTCTATGAGTTGGATACAACTCGACGGCACCTAACAACAACAACTATACACCAGACCCAGGGCTAAGCCCCGAGAGCTCACAAACTCAGACTTAGGCGTAAATTCCAGTCTGGCCACTTACTCACTAGATGACTCCAGGTGTTTAACCTCCCTGAGCCTCAGATTGCACAAGAGAAGGGACAGTGCATACAGTAAAACACAGCTGGGAAAGTTCAGTGAGGTGCCTAATGCAGAAGGCAACAGTTCTAGCTATTCTTTCCCAGCTCTGTGCCCTTCCTGAAGCACAGAGGCCTTGCTGTGAACTTCCTCCAGCACCCTGTAGCACCCTGCACACAGTGAGTGTTCCTCAGGGATTGAGGGAGAGACTCTGTAAATGTCACCTGATGATGAGCTGGGACACGAGCATCATGTGCCCTGGGCTGGGGGCATCTCACCATGCCTTCCAGTCTTGGTTAAGAGCTTTGTAGTTGTGGATGCCTTTGGACACATACTGCTGTTTTGTTTTCTCCCTGTCTTTTCTTAGCAAAAGAGCAAACTAATACCTGAATGGGTGGTAACTGGCCAAGGGGAAGCCAAACAGCAGGGTAGGAGCCCTCTGGATGGGCCAGGGAGCTGCATCAAGGCATGAATGGGCCCTGAACAGTGGATGTGCTGGGGGGTCAAGCTGTTATGCTCTCAGTGACCCAACCCTTTCTCCTCCTGTACTAGTTAGTTTTGCATTGCTGTGACCAAAATACCCAACAGAAACAGAAACAGTTCAGGAAGGAATGGTTTACTTTGCCTGATGGTTTCTCAGTCTCTGTCTGTCTGTCTGTCTCTCTCTCTCTCTCTCTCTCTCTCTCTCTCTCTTTCTCTCTTTCTCTTCTATTTCTATCTCTATCTATCTCTATCTCTCCAAGATTACTCAGTCATGGAAAATACCTTTCCCATCTGTGTATCTATGCTGCCCAATATAGCACATAGGGCATTGAAGAAACTTGATAAGCATTTGTTAAATGAATAAGCAGGTCTACTTGATATTTTAAACTTGAGTCTATCTTCCTGCCAAACTTTCCAGCATATTCTCAGTGAAAATAGATAAATATACAGATGGTAGATAGATAAAGCCTCCATTGCAGCTAGGCACAGCCATGCAACTAAGTTCTTGCTGGTGGATTATGAGCAAAACTGATCTGTGTAACCTCTGCATCACTTGCTTAAGTGAGAGTAGATTCTTCATGTCTGTTCTACCTTGCTCCCCATGCACAGGGATACTGAAGTGGTAGTGGTCTACTGTTCACCCTGTGGAAAAGGACAACTCTCTAGAGGATAGAAGAGCAAAAAGATGGAAGGAGCCTGGGTGTTGAGTGACCATGAGGACAGAGCTTCCCTGTTGGCCTGAGCCACTTACCTCTACACTGTACATGAGACAGAAATGAGCTTCATTTGATGGAGGTTTCTGTCAGAGCAGCTCATACAGTCTTCCATACAGCTTCCACCCTAACTACCACACCAAACAGGGGTGCATGGCTGCCCTTTGCAGGGGGGTATATTCTGTTAAAACTATAAAAGGTCAAGGTCAGGGAATGGTATGTAAAACCCAAGAGGAAATATTAGTGCCCTCACCCCAAGCATCCTGTCTTGGAGAAGGCAAGTGTCATGTGTAGGAGAGATCAGCATGGTGTGGTGAGATAGCAGCAAAGAGGGAGCAGTTCTCAGGGATGGAGGAGAGATATCCAGGACCTTGGGTAACCCATAGCTCTGACCATCCCACTCTTGGCCAACTGTGTTCTGAACTCAGAACTCATCCAAGTCTTTTTTTCTTCACCAGAGCACATGTGCACACAGGCCTGTGTGTCTGTGTGTGTGCATGCATGTGCCGAAGCTGTGTGCTGTGGGGGCTGGATAGAGAGGATTGAGGCTGAGAATTTAACCAAGGCCTCCCATCTGGACAGTAGGCCTTAACTTCCATTCTGTACACTGTGCCAGACGTCTAGCTGGGATGGATTGCGACACTCACACCAGCCTTGGCTTGTCCCTCAGGCTTTGGGGGCAGCTATCTCTGGATTATGTCCCCTGGGGTGCCAGAGCTTCTGCCCAGGCAAGCAGCCCCTTCTAAGCCCAGGCCTCCCAGCAACTCCTGCACCATGCAAATGGTACAGATAGAGAGAGTAGCTGGGGTAGCTGGGCTCGCCTGACGTTCCTTGAGGCTGTTCGCTTTCAAGGGCCTTTTGATCTTGCTGACGCTGACATGAAACCCCAGGATTCTGCTGTGGGACTTTGATCCACATAATGGAATCAGGCAGAAAGAGGCACTGACATATGCTGAAAAGCCTTTTCGGCTGGCTTGGGCTTGGGGCTCAGGGAAATAAGGACTTGGATGTGTAATAAGGGCAAATTCTGGAAAAACTGGGAAATAAAAACTGCAAGAAGTGAAGCAGGGAGAGATTATCACTGAATCCTTGTAGTTGTCTTACAAGCTCCTCTGGAGGGACAGACAGTGAGTAAGAAGGGGCTCTGCCCCTGGATGATGACTAGGGCTTGGCAGGCAGAGATGTGGCTTATAGTTAGTCTTAAATGAAGCTAAATGTGCTAATCCAGGATTTTTTCTGTCACTGCTTTTGTCAGTTTTATTCCTGTGGCCCTTTCCCCAAAGCTTATTAGCATGAACCAGGCAGAAGAGGCTGAGTACATAGGGAAACAAGTTGTTCCCACCTTTCTGTCCTCCTCCAGCAGGGAGGCCTGGGTTGGTCCCAGCCTGGCACTAAGCACACACATCCTGAAAGAACAAAGTTTTCCTTTGGCCTCTGCTGAGTGGCACATGTGAAATTGACTTGTTCTTCACTTCAACCTCATGTCTGCCCCTCTGTGCTGGACTCTGACTAGATGACCCAGGGAAGGGGAGCCCAGGAAGCCAGGAGTACCAACGGAGGCTGGAAGGCTGAACATGGGACAGGAGCCTGCCCTCAGAGGGATGCCAGTTCTTTTCTGGAATTTTCTTGACTCCAGCTAGCTGGGTGAACTTGAACATGTGACTTAGCTTCTCTGAGTCTTTCCCACTTATAAAATGGGCATTGTGGGGATTAAATGAAATGTTCCTTGCAAAGTACTTAGCACAGTGCTTGCTACAGAGTGGGTGCCCGACTCATATTTATTACTATGTTTTTTTTTCCCACTTATCTGGCCAAGACTCCCCAACTGCAAATAAACCTGGGCCTGAGTATTTAGCATCTCTTTGGCCTATGACCCTGTAACTAAAAGTGTCCACCTTTGTTGAGGTGGGGTGACACATCCATGGTGAACAAAGTACGTCTTTAAAATTTTTTCCTATAATAAAACCCAACAGACACTACAATGACCATTTTGCATAGTTTATTTCCAATTCTTTCAACACTCTTACAGGCAAGGTGTTATTTTCTTTGTTTTATAGGAAAGGAGACTGTCAGTAAGAGTAGTTGGATCGACCAAGGCCATACACTTGCCTAAAGAGCCAGGATTTGAATCAAGAGGACTGGGTACCAGAGCCCATGATGCACAGAACATGTGTGTCCCTGCCCCCCACCGTGGGAACCAGGTGGTCTCTCCCAAGTTCCCCTGCCCTCTGGGCCTGTGCAGCACATGGCTTGGGCCACGTGTGTGGAGTGGAGCCTCTAGGCTTCAGTGGACGACAGTGAGCCAAGCGTATGACTCTTGCACATCAGCACTGCATTGTGGATGTTGGAGAAATCTGAGGCTGGGGTCTTCCTTGGATCACAATATGAAGAAGTAAAAGTCAGCTAGGCATGGTGGCGCACGCCTGTAATCCCAGCAGCTTGGGAGGCAGAGCCAAGAGGATTGCAAGTTCAAGACCAGAGGAAGTCTGCGTAACTTAGTGAGACCCTGTCTCAGAAAGTAAAGAAAAAAAAAGGGCTGGGGGTGCAGCTCAGTGGTCCAGCACTTGCAGAGCATGCAAGCGCGAGGGCCTGGGATCAACCCCCAGTACCACAAAAAAAAAAAAAAAAGTAAAAGTCCAGTCAGGGATATCCAGCCACAAGCTTCCTGAGAGATGATAGAGCCTCATCAAGGTGGAGTTTTAAATTTGGGCAATGGCTATAAAGGAGGTCTGTCTTATTGCTACCTAGAAGAAAAGAACTTGCCAAGACAATTAATAAGGTGAAGAAGATTGACTGTAAGAATCTTTAACTTATGTACCTTTGTCCAATTCAATTAATATTTCAGAAGTACTCATTGAGTGCTGGAGAAGAACTGAATGAATCTGCCCCTTTCAAAGGGAGCTCACAGGCTGTCATAGCTGTAACCACACACACATGTGCACATGTGTGTGAATATAATATATATATAATATATATATGTACATATATATATATATGCATACATACATACATTAAATCCAGTTTTGCATGAGTGTAATGACAAGATGGATAAACCGGGTTTGGAAAGGTCCAAGAAAGCTTAAGACTCAACCAACTCTTTTCAAAAACTCATTCTTTTCAGAATTACCTTTTATTTGAAAGATTAACCTAGCAATTGAAATTGTTCCCATCATGTCATTCAGGCAGGATCTCATAGGGCTGGGACCACCTCAGATTTCATCAGTCTTGGTGAAGCTACTATGTAAACATTGAGATACTAAGATTTTTTACCCTTCTGTCCACATTCTAGGATTTCCATATGCTATGTCCAAATGCATCTTTCTCCTAGTCCCAGTTACTGCAGCTTTTCTGTGGGCTGCCTGTGGAAAGGGTATATTTTTCATTTCTCAGTGAGTCCCAGAGCATTTTTGCAATGAACATTTAGTAGAAAAATATGGAAAATGTGGTACAGGGTTCAGATCAGGTAGAGAGCACATGGGATGGTAGCCAAGGGAGGAGAGCTGGATCATGGACTTGGCATTTTGCCAGCTTCCCACAAGGACCAGAGAGGAGGGATGTGGGGCAAAGGTGTTATTCAGGAAAGGGCAAAATACAGATTTGGCAAGAGGCTAGACTGCTGGAGCCAGGCATAGGCTTTGGCCCTGTGGGGTCTACCATGGAACCTTCAGTGGCAGGATGTTGGGTCCATGGGGGCCAGGAACCAGTGGGAGCTCTCTGTGGTGACCTCCCTGGCCATGGAGAACCATGACAGCTGGCTGCTTACACACCTCTTCTCAAACTCAAACAGCCTTGTTGAGAGCTTGCTCAAACTCAGCAGCACTGATTCAGCAGGGTTGGGAAGCACCAAGAAATCTTTTGGGGGAAATCCAAAGCCTAGGTCTTCTAATTCTGAGAACCTCCCACCACCGGAAGGAAGAGAAAACCATGAAACTCAGCATTTTCCAGCTCGCCATTCCTGTCCACTGTGGTGGCACCAGCCAGGGGTTGGCGGGTCTGCAGCTATTTTTACCCTCAGATTTCCGGAATGGGCAACCAATCCTGGTTTTATGTGACACCACAGTCCACTCAACTCCATCCTTAGCAATCACAAGAAATCTAAGCCACAATGTGCAGCTGCACACAGGCCACACTCATCCCTACCTAGGACACAGGGCGCCCCCGCTAGAGCACCCGGAACTGCCTCCCTGGGGCTTTCCAGGGTCAGGCGGGATGCCCAGCACAGCCAGCAGCCACGGCATATAGGAGGATACCAAAGCTCAGGGTTCGCATTTCAATCCTTCCACAGGCCTCTTAGCTGAATGTTCCTGTGGTCTGTGGTAGACTCAGTCCAGAATAGTATTTTACAGCCCCAAAGAACTACTATGTCAAAGTCTGTCTTGAACGACCCTTTTTAATGGTTACCAACTCAATAATGGCTTCTTTCCCCTTCTTCTAAACCTCCTGTCCAGGAGCTTTGAGGTGACTTCCTTTCAAATTTTCCTCTTCCATCTGCATTCACTCCACAGACTTCTTTCAGAGGTTCCAGATGGTGTGTGCATTGAGAAGAAAATACTTCCTCATAGTGTGGTAGGTAAATAATGTTAATGCCAGAGAAAATTTTAATCCCAGATAGAATTTTTATTCTGCCTAGAACATATGAAGAGTCTATAGCTGTACCACCCTGGCATCTGATCTCACCAGATCTCGAAAGCTGAGCAGGGTTGGGCCTGGTTAGTCCTTAGATGGGAGACCCCCTTGGAATGCTGGGTGCCATAGAATTGGGAGAAGGACCCAGCAGCCCACTACCAAAATAATCAGCCATTGAAAACCCTATGAATAGCAGAGAAGCACTCACATAGTGCTAAGCATGGCATAGTGTCGGGTAGTGTTTCCTTCTATTGTACATAGAGTTGCTATGAGCCTCAACAGTACCTAACAATAACAACAACAGAATGTATGTGGAAGAATCCTTGGAACTACAAAGACCCACTCAAGACTTCTCCAGGCTGCTATGAGGAAGGTATCTGAAAACTGTGAAAGCTGAGGGTTTTGAGTTTCTCTGGGTTGGTAGCCAGAAAAATAGTACTTGTTTGTAATGTTGTTATTGATGGTAGTTATAGTTACGGTAAATCGAGTCTTGCCTGCATTTTAGAGGCTGGTCCTGTGGGGCTCTCCCTATTTGTCCAGAGAGGAGGGCTTCAATCACATTGAATGTTTATGCCTTCTCATGACCAAAAATGCCATGAACTGAAAGGAACCAAGTACGTAGGCCACCATTTTCTTTTTCTTTTATTGACAAAATGTTTCTGAAACCTCAAAATACCACTATACCTTAAGGCCTTTCCCCATTAGATTTCTCACAGAAAATTAACTTGGATCAAGAAGGATTCAACGCAAGCCGGATGCTAAATCTGCCCAGCTCAGGGAGCTCAAAAGTTGGCCTGCAGCCCCTCTTTCACAGGCCCCATTTCTGGTGACCATTCATCGAGGATCTTCATCAGCAGGTATTTTCTGTCTCAGTGACTGAGCTGTGACTCACTCATGGTGGAGTTACTGCAGTCAGCCATGGCCAAGGGCATGGCAGGGCTCAGAAGGCCAGGGTGGAGGTGGCAGTGGGGTGAGCTGAGGTGGGAGGAAGAGCAAGAGAAAAGAAAGCTGCAAAAATAACAGCCATGACCAGTCCACTGTTTCATCATGCAATATTCAAGTATTAGACCCAGGCCCAAAATAACCACTCACTTGCTGCCTTTTCTCTTTGTGCTGGCTCCAAGAAACACGAAGCAAGAGGGAGCCGAACAAAACGGCTCATTCATGGAAGCCTGGCGGATGCAAGCGGGTTCATGACTCGATAATCCCTGACAGCCCTCATTAAATCATGGCGCCGCAGGTGCGAAGGCTGCTGGAGCTGGGCTGGGCCCCCAGGCTGGTGTCGGTCTCAGGCAGAGACAGCACACTGTCCCTTGCATCTCTGGCTGGCAAGAAGGGGCAGCTTCCCAAGTGGATCAGAGAACAGCCTGGCCAGGGAGGCGTCCCAATACAGAATGAATGCTTACTGCAGAAATCTCTTGTTAACGATAAAAACTCAGGCGCATTTCACTTCATTTGATGTGTATATATAAATGCTTGATTTCAATGAGGTTGAGTCCCAGGTACCCTAAAACTGGTAAGAGAAGGGGAGACTCCTGGTTCTAAACTTCCATCTCTCAGGATTAACTTTCCCCTTAGGGGTCAGTCCTAACTACTGTTTGCTGCACATGGACCTCAGGAAAGGGCCCTCTTGGGCATCTGGAGCAGGCTGTGCAATCCCACCAGTGCTACCACGCAGGTGACCCATTTGGCCACAGAAAGTGTCTCCAATTGAGGGTGGAGGGCCTGCTCCATGGCCACCCCTCCCTAGGGTAGCCACCCCCACATCCACTTCTTGGGATTGACATTCAGTTTCATTAGAGAAGTGAGTGCATCCCAGGGCATGTTTGTCTGACAAAGGAACAGATTTATAGCTGAGGAGGATTAGCTGCCCTGATGTGGTGTGATTTTAGGGATATTTTTGGGAAAGTTAGAGGCCAAAAAAATCTCTCCCATTCTGCCTTTTGTCACTGATCCCTGAAATCCCTCAGCTACGGATTTTAGTCATTTCAGTTAACATCTTGTTAAACTGCATATCCCACTGAGAATCATAACACATAGATGCTGTTTCTAAGTTACAAGGCACCAAGAGAGACCATGAAGGAGTGAAAGAGCCCAGGACCTGCCTGCTGGTACTCCACCAGCAAGCTCTTGATTGGCAAGACTTAGAACCTACATGAGGCCACTTCCAACAGCCTCTTTGGTCCCCAGATTTTTTGTCTATATAATGGCTTGACAATAACAAAAACAGCACCTAACTTCACAGGATGTTTCAGAAAATACAAAGGAGTCCTAAAGTCTGGTCTGAGCACCCCAAAATTATACTGAAGTGGAAACTCCCTAGTGTACCATTTGCCACAAGACAGGACCCAGAGAGGTGCAACTCTATTAGTACTTTCCAGGGGGTTTTGGTTACCCACACAACAGAGGGTGTGCTCTTCAGGGTCAGAGACCACACCTTGTGCTCCAAGGCCTCAGCTCTGTGACATTTTAGAGTCACTTGCTACGGAGAGAAAATACTGGCTTCTGGGTCTCTTGGTATATAGGTTGAATTTATATCTATGGGAGCATCAGGGTTTCACCTTCAATGTACACATTTAAGTCTTGACTCACTGGAAATACCTACTTAATAATTAGCTCTTTCATCTGGTCACCTAGATAGCAACCAGTATTTGAGGAATCAGGAACAAAAACACAGAAGTCATTCAAAACTGTCCAAACCGTTGAAATTCAACCACCGTGTTAACACACTTTGCAAGCAGACTGAAGAAAAATGTAAAACTGAAGCCATTTCTAATGGCTTTAGCTAACCAAAATAAACCTAGAGGAGAAAATAAAATTATTTCTCCCAACTGGAGTTTTTTACAAGGGAAGAAAAATCAAATGCTTTCCTTAAACTCTATAAAGCAAACAAAACTCTTCAGAAGTCGCTGTGAAATGGCAGGTATTTAGGTGATTAAATTTAAGTGGACATGTAAGAAATGTCTCTGGAAAACTGTGGAGTGACTAACCAGGACAGCGCTCTGCTGGATCATCAGGATTTGATGGTATTAGAAATGCAAGCCTGCAGCTACAAACTCAAAACCCCAGGACGTGGAAACTAAATCCATTTTTAACTCTCTCCTGCCCTCACCTCCCAACAGAATACAATTATAATGTCTGTAGAAAGCTATGGTTTTCGAGAAATAAAAGGCAAAGTTTTTGAGATCATTAGCATTTCCTGGGGCCTTCCTTCTCTGTTTTTCTAACTGGCCTTCCTCTCTGCATTAGTCAGCTCAGGCTCCCATAACAAAATGCCACAGACTGGGTGGCTTAAGCCACAGAAATTTATTTCCTCACATTTCTGGAGGCCAGAAGTTCAAGATCAAGGTGTTGGCAGGCCCAGTTTCTCCCAAGGCCTTTCTGGCTTGCAAATAGCCACCTTCTTGCTGTGTCAGCACGTGGTTGCTTCTGTTACTGCATATCCCTGATGCCCTTCTGTGTGACCAGATTTCCTCTTATGATACCAGTCAGATCGAATTAGGGCTCAGCCCACCCTAAAAGACTCATTTTCACTTAGTCACCTATATAAATGTCTTATTTTCAAAGACAATCACATTTCAAGTTACTGGGAGCCTGGACTTCAACACAGGAATCAGGTTGTGGGCACAATTAGCCCAGGACACCGTTCCTGTTTTCTCTATACCTTTGCACTGGGCAGATTTTGCCATGAGCCCTCTTACCTGTTTTCTTGGCTAGTCTGTCTTTCATGATTTTTATCTCTGTACTTCTTTTGCTTTCTGACTCTGTAGCATCAGTCTCTCTTCCGCCTTTGCCCCCAAGCCATCCCAGCGCACTCTTTTGGTCTTTCTTCAAATATCTACTATGCAAATTTTATGTGCTTGTTCTGAGTGATAGTCACAGAAAAATACTGTCTCAACACCCAAGAGACTTTCATTCTGGAAGCTGAGAGAAATAGGACCTCAAATAACTGTAACATAGAGACAGCTTATGATCCACACCATGACTAGATGACAGGTTGGCAAACTCCAGCCTGCACACCAAATATGGCCCACCACTTGTTTTTATAAATGAAGTTTTATTGGAATATTGCCATGTCCCACGTATATAGGTATTTATAGTTCCTGTTGCAGCGGTTGTGTAATTGTGACAAAACCATATGGCTTGCAAATCCAATATACTTACTATCTGGGACTTTATAGAAAAAAGGCTTGCTGACCCTTGGACAGGAGTTAAATTTTATAGGAGATGAGAGGCAAGAAGAAAGGCATCTGATTACTAAATTTGAGAATATGTCACTGTGGAAGTTGTAATTCAAGGTGGGCTTTGAAAGATAAATAAGATCTTGAGAGGTAGAGGTGGGAATGGGACTAGAAGCAACGTAAAGAACAAGCAAATGAGGGAGATCACAGAAATTCAAGGCAAATTTGGAACTTACATGAAGAAACCAAGACATCAAGGTAAGAGCCTGACCTCAGTCAGGGGGGATCTGAAGTATCTTGGGGTGGAGGGCAGAGCAGTGGTTGATGTATGGTTAACACACTTGATGTGAGAAGCACCGCTTGGAATATACAGCTGAATTAGATCCAATTCCTGCCATCTAGAAGTTTGTAACACTAATAACAGGAATGTGAGAAGTGCACAGGCAATTACAGAGGGCAGTGTAATCCTCCACAGAGGAAACCTAACTCAGAAAAGTGACCAGAGAAGGGAGTTGAGCACAGTGCACATTGAAGATGGGATAAAAGATGGATTATTAATGAGGATAACAATGACAGTGGAGATTCACCGAGCCTATAGTTCGAGTCAGTGCCTCCACTAAGGGCTTCACACTCAACACCTCATTCACCCTTATAACAACCCTGTAAAGGAGGTACTTCTATCATTCCCAATTAGCTAACTAGGAAACACAGACTGAGCCAGTATTTGAGCACAAGCTAGATGTTTCCATACTCCATTCATCCCTGTTAGGCACCCCATCTACACATCCAAGTTAGGCCCTACTATCCATCCCCCTAACCACCATGGAGAGAAGAGAGTGTTAGTCAGCTCTCCTTCCCTATAACAAATACGTGAGACAATCAACTTATCAAGAGGAAAGTGGTATTTTGGGTCATGACTTCAGAGGTTCCAGTCCATGATTGATTAGCCCTATAGCTTTGACCTGTTGGGGGGTGGCACACACGACTCACCTCATGGTCGGAAAGTGAAAGAGAAGAGGTGTGCCCTTGAAGGACACACCTCCAATGACCTGGAGGCATCCTGCAAGGTCCCACCACCTCCCAACAGCATCTACCTGGAGGTGACGTCTTTACCAACAGGACCTTTGGGGATCATTCCAGATCCAAACAATAGCAAAGAGGCAGGGGCATTCATTAAAAGGCTTTGCAAAAGTCTACCATTTAAAGAGAAATGAACAGGGAGAATTAGGATTCACAGCTTGTAGTTAGTATCTGAGTAGGTCTCAATTTTTGGAAAACATGGGAATATTGAGGGGGATGACTGATGTCTCCGTATGTGCACTTGGTTCCTGCATGTGATGGTGAAGAAATTGATTCTCTTCCTCCCCCTTGGGTGCAATGTGTACCCCTGCTCATCTCAGAGGAAACCTAAAGAGCTGAGGTGCTCAACAGGGTGGCTTCAGACCATAGTGCTGTGTGCTTTACATCTAAAAATACCACAAGGATAGAGATGCATCTGAGGCTCACCAAGGCTGAGGATCATCAGCATACAAGGAATAAGAAGGGGGTAACCTGAAGGAGCCCCTTTAGTTCTCCCACCATACTCCTGTGAGATACTAACAAGGTTCCCAGAGGGCCAAGAGGGCACCTCGGGGACTGCACCTAAGAGCCAGGGCAGAGCATGAGCCCCCATGCATCGAACAGGACACATGCGGTGGGCAGTTGCTCCCATGGTGGTGACATAGATGTTATAGATGTTATGTGACCCTCATGACCAGCAGGAATCAGCAGTGCCTCCTGGCTCCCCTGGGTCCTGATGGAAAGGCTGGGCACTGCTGCCCATGTTTCAAGTGAAGACAGAGCAGCTTTGATGGAGGAACATTCGAAGGAGGAACTCAGGAGCCCTAGGATTCCCCCTCCCTATTCTTCAGGGGTTCCCCACATACCACTAGGTCCTGAATGACAAGCTACAATTACAGCAAAGTGCTAAAGTTACAAGTTGCTCTAAACAGTCTTCAACAAAGACTATTCAGCGCAAAGGAACCCCAGGCAGTTGCAAACCTTTTTTGCTGTGCAGAAACCATAAGGTTTGCATCCAAGAATGTGTTGTCTGCCCAAGGCTGGCCTTTATTCTTGCAGACGGGTGCCAGTGGCATGTATCTCAAATGAGCTGTTGTCTGTGGCCCCAGTGTCTGTGGTAGAAGCATATCTAATCAGGTTAAGCAGCCGTTCATCCCAGCTGTCAGCTCCCTGGAAATCAGAACATTATCTGCAACCGCACACAACTCAAATAGAAGGTTGGTGCTCCGAGGTCTGAATCTCCAGCTCCCCCGGCCTTGCTGTGGTGGCCCCTGGTTTTCTCTTTTCCTACATGACTATATACAATGGTGGCAAAGCTATTTTAGGGATTAAAACAGCTAATTGCAGATTTCCATCATGGCCAGCCACTCTGCACAGGTGTGGAGAGCTCGCTGGTGGTCATTGCCCGTAGGGATGTTTTTGGTTGGGTGCCCCGTGAAGTCACTTGTCGACACCTCAGCTCTGCTAAGCCATTAATTGGGGGCTCTTCCATGTGGGCCACTTGGTACAGGGAAGGAGGAATTTGGTGGAATTTGGTGTGAAATAGAGTGCAATGTTTTCTTGGCCCCAGAACCACAGCTAGCAGGGCCTTTAAAAGTCGTTTACTCTGCCTGCGTTAGTGGCGAAGTGAATCCAAAGCTGTGGCTCAGAGTGAGTCACATACCTAGTCAGTGGCAGAGGTGAGATGAGACTCCGTCTCCTGATTGCCTCTCTGGAGCTTTAGCTCTTGTGAGATGACTGTGTAACTCCATCATGTTGCTCAAAAGGGTAAAGGAGGCAATAAAACAGGCCTAAAGCCAGGTCTGGATCCAGACTCCCAAAAGCTCTGTGGTGTGACCTTAGTGACTTATTTAACCTGGCTCATTGTTCCCGCCATAAAATGAGGACATTAAGACTCTCCAGTTAATTACATGAGATGGTGACTCAAAGCTCTCTTGCACAATACCCAATTCTTGGTAAATGGCCCCTTACTTACTAAAGGTATTTAGTGTACATCTTAGTCTGTTCTGGCTCCTGTAACAAAAATACTATAGATTGGTTTATAAGCAACTGAAATTTATCACCCACGGTTCTGGAGGCTGAATAATCCAAAATCAATTTGCCAGCAGAGTTGGCTTCTGGTGAGCGCACGCTTACTGGTCCATAATCGGTACCTTACTTGAATGAAGTCTCTGGGTCCTTTTTAATAAGGGCACTAATTCCCTTGCCTGCAGCCATAGCACTGTGGCATCCAATCCCATCAGATCTCAGAAGCTAAGCAGAGTCAAGCCTGGTTAAGTACTTGGATGGGAGACTGCCTGGGGACACCAGTTACTACTGTAGGCTTGGGAGAAGTGCCCGGCAACCCACTCCCCAAAATCAACTTGCCATTGAAAATCCTATGAATAGCAGAGAAGCACTAACAAGAGTGTTTCGCCTGTTGTACACAGGGTTGCTATGAGTCAGATATTGACTCAACGGTACCTAACAACAATAACAATTCTCTTGGTGAGTACTCCACCCCCACAACCTAAACACTTCCCATGAGTTTATCTCCTAATATCATCACCATGGTGGTTAGGATTTCAACAGGTAAATCAATGGGGGACATAAACACTGTAGTGTCTTGTCACTGTTATAATGATATGTAGCTCCTTTGGCCAAGAAATATTCTCTACATTCTCTACCAATGAAGAGGTGCACTGGAGGTTGATCTTCACATAGTGACTTCTTCTACCTACCTAAGTGCTTCCTGTCATTTTTCAGAGGTGAGATCCATGGGCCAGTGGGACCTATTCCTGGGAAAGCTGGAATCCCTGGGGAACAGAGAAATTCAGAAGAAATTACCTGTTATTTTCCCCCAATGGATTAAACATCCGCCTTGTACTAAAACTAGATCTTTTCCTGTGGCTCTCATTCATCTCTAAGGTACAGTAGAGGCTAGCATGTTCATCTGAGCTTCAGTGTCCCAGGTCTCTCCATGGGAAGCAGTTTGTGTGTCCATCACCTGGCCGGAGGACACTATGAGTAGCCAACAGTGGCCAGGTAGAGCTTGCCACCTCCGGAATCCTGCTTTGCTCGCTGCCATCCTGACCCCGACTTCTGACCAGAGAGGGTTCGATAGGTCTGAGGAACCTCCAAGGCTGGGGTAAGTGGTGGGCAAAGGTGGAGAGTGCCTGGGTGCCTGGAGACGAGGTGAGCAGTGGGTCCCCTTGTCAGAAACCTGCCTTCTAGAATGTGTGGGAGGAGATGGAACTTCATTATAATCTTGTCCCATCATTGAGGAAGGTTTGTATTTTTTTAAATGAAGCACAGAGGAAACAGATGTTTGATAACATCATGAGACCAATGTAAAGTCAAAATTGAAAAAAAGAAATTTGGTGAGTTCAGAGATTATTTGCTTTTTCTCTTATTAGCTTTTCTCTCTCCAAAGGAACATGAAGTCCAATTAATAGATTTGTTGTTATTGTGAGGTGCCATGAGTCAGGTCTGACTCACAGTGATGCTATGTACAACAGACAAAACATTCCCTGACACTGTGCTATGCCTGGCACTTTGTCAGTGCTTCTCTGCTACTCATAGTGTTTTCAATGGTTATTTTTTGAGGGGGAGCAGGAATGGGCTGCCAGGTCCTTCTCCCAAGCCTACAGCACCCAGTATTGCAAGGTGATCCCCCATCCAAGGACTAACTAGGCCTGACCCTGCTTAGCTTCCAAGATCTGATAGGATTGGATGCCAGGGTGGTACAGCTGCAGGCAAACTAATACAGTAAGTGTCTTTATATAACATTGGTGTCTTTTATTGTCCTTAAAGTCTTCCAGATCATTGTCAAAGATTTCTTAATGTTGAACAAAGCTATGATGGCCAGTTTTGTGACTCTATTTCTAGTACAGAGTCTTAAACACTATATTCAGAAAGAAGGTCAAAATTTTAAAATCTTAAATAAAATATTGGCCATCTCAATTATTAAAGTTTATTAAAAATATAATCCCTATTATATAGATTTTAACTCATGAAGAACAGGGTATTTCAAACCCCAAATAATCCATAAATCTGTTTTCTACCACCTACATGGCTTAAGGTGAAAAGGAACTACAATATCACCTCATTCTAGTATCTTCTGCATTTCAACACTTACGCATGATCAGAATATATGAAACCTCTCTATAAACTAGAACTAGGCAGTCACTTTGCTAATTTAATAAAGATCAAATGGATCAGAAGCTATGGTAGATATTATATTTAATGGAGATACTTTAGAAACTAACATCCCCTTTAGTGTTGAAACAAAACAGGGATCCCACTCTTTTAAAAATATTTTTATTGGTAATTTTTAATGTACAACTTAATGGGTCTTCTTATGATATTTCTATACATGTATTTCCCCCACACGTCTGTCAGTTTGCCGTACTGTGGGGGCTTGCGTGTTGTGATGAGGCTGAGAGCTCTGCCACTGTAACCTCGGACATGAGCAAGGTTACCCATGGTGGACAGGTTTTCAGCTGAGCTTCCAGACTAAGACAGACTAGGGAGTAGGACCTGGCGAGCCACTCCCGAAACAACTAGCCATTGAAAACCCTATGGATAGCAAAGAGACACTGTCAGATATAGTGCCGGAAAATGAGCACCCCAGGTTGGAAGGCACTCAAAAGACTACTGGGGAAGAGTTGCCTCCTCCAAGTAGAGTCTACCGTGATGATGGAAATGGAGTAAAGCCCCAGGGTACTCAACTTGCTGATGTGCCACGACTCAAAATGAGGAGAAACAACTGTAGGCATCCATTAATAATTGGAACATGGAATGTACACAGTATGAATCTAGGAAAATTAGAAAATTTTAAAAGAGAAATGGAGTGAATAAAACATTGACATTCTAGGCATCAGTGAGCTCAAATGGACCGGCATAGGCCATTTTGAGTCAGACAATCATATGGTCTACTATGCTGGGAATGATAAACTAAAGAGAAATGGGGTTGCATTCATCATCAAAAAAGACATTTAAAGATCTGTCATGAAATACAATGTTGTCAGTGATAGAATAATATCCATACGCCTACAAGGAAGGCCAGTTAATATGACTATTATTCAAATTTATGCACCCACCACTAAGGCCACAAATGAAGAAAGGGAAGACTTCTATCAGCTTCTGCAATCTGAAAGAGATCAAACATGCACTCAAGACATACTGATAATCACTGGTGACTGGAACGCAAAGGTTGGAAACAAAGAAGGCTCAATAGTTGGAAAATAAGGTCTTGGTGACAGAAATGAAGCTGGAGATCCCATGATAGAATTTTGTTAGACCAATGACCTTTTCATTGCAAATACATTTTTTCAACATCATAAACAGAGACTATACACATGGACTTCACCAGATGGAACATACAGGAATCAAACTGACTACATATGTGGAAAGAGACCATGGAAAAGCTCTGTACAAAATGTCAAAACAAGACCAGGTGCTGACTGTGGATCAGACCATCAACTTCTCATATGCAAGTTCAAACTGAAGCTGAAGAAAATTAGAACAAGTATACGAGAGCCATGGTATGACCTTGAGTATATCCCACCTGAGTTCAGAGACCACCTCAAAAATAGGTTTAATACATTAGACACAAATGATAGGAGACCAGAAGAGTTGTGGCATGACATAAAAGATATCATTCAAGAAGGAAGCAAAAAGTTCTTAAAAAGACAAGAAAAAAAGAAAAGACCAAATTACATGTCAAAAGAGACACTGGACCTTGCCCTCAAATGTAGAGCAGCTAAAGCAAAAGGAAGACATAATGAAGTTAAGGAACTAAACAGAAGATTTCAGAAGGCAGCTCTAGAAGACAAAAACAAATATTATAATGACATGTGTAAGGAGCTGGAGGCAGAAAACCAAAAGGGAAGAACATGGTCTGTGTTTCTCAAGCTTAAGGAAGTGAAGAAAAAAATCAAGCCTTGGGTGGCAGTAGTGAAAGATTCTACAGGGAATATATTAAATGATGCAGGATACATCAAAAGAAGGTGGGAAGAATACACAGAGTCATTATACAAGAAAAATTGGTAGATGACCAACCATTCCAAGAGGTTGCATATGAACAGGAACCAATGGTGTTGAAGGACAAAGTGGAAGCTGCCTTGAAAGAACTGGTGAAACACAATTCTCCAGGAATTGATGCGATACCAATAGAGATGTTTCAACAAACAGATGCAGCACTGGATGTGTTAACATATTTATGCCAACAGATTTGGAAAACAGCTACTTGGCCAACTGACTGGAAGAGATCCATATTTGTGCCTATTCCCAAAAAAGGGGATCCAACTGAATGTGCAAACTATCAGACAATATCATTAATATCACACACCAGCAAAATTCTACTAAAGATCATTCAGAAGCGACTGCAGCAGTATATAGACAGGGAATTACTGGAA
>VMDO01008017.1:13307-65140 GCA_007922755.1 Pedetes capensis | reverse complement strand
GGGGGAGGGAACCAGGGACATCATTGCTGATATCAGGTGGATATTAGCTGAAAGCAGAGAATATCAGAAAGATGTCTATCTATGTTTTATTGACTATGCAAAAGCATTTGATTGTGTGGATCATAACAAATTACGGATAACACTTCAGAAAATGGGAATATCAGAACACCTAATTGTGCTCATGAGAAATCTGTACATGAACCAGGAGGCAGTTGTTCGAATAGAACAAGGAAACACTGAGTGGTTTAAAGTTGACAAAGGTGTGCGTCAGGGCTGTATACTTTCATCCTATCTCTTCAATTTATACTCTGAGCAAATAATCCGAGAAGCTGGACTTTATGAGGAAGAACGCAGCATCAAGATTGGAGGAGGACTCATTAACAACCTGCATTTTGCAGATGACACCACTCTGCTTGCTGAAAGTGAAGAGGATTTAAAACATTTATAGATGAAGATCAAAGATCATAGCCTTCAATATGGGTTACGACTAAACATCAACAAAACAAAAATCCTTACGACTGGGTCAGCACGCAACTTCACAATAAATGGAGAAAAGATTGAGGTTATCCAAGATTTTGCTTTGCTTGGCTCTATAATCAACACCCATGGAAGCAGCAGTCAAGAAATCAAAAGATGCATTGCCCTAGGAAAAGCTTTGGCAAAAGATCTCTTTAGAGTACTGAAAAGCAAAGATGTCACATTGAAGACGAAGGTGTGTCTGACTCATGCCATGGTATTTTCAGTCGCATCATATAGTTGTGAAAGCAGAACATTGAACAAGAGAGACAGAAAAAGAATTGATGCTTTTGAATTGTGGTGCTGGAGACGTCTATTGAATATACCATGGATTGCCGAAAGAACCAACAAATCTGTCCTAGAAGAAGTGCAACCAGAGTACTCCTTGGAAGCAAGAAGGGCCAGACTGCGGTTTACATATTTCGGACATGTAGTCAGGAGAGATCAATGCCTGGAGAAAGACATCATGTTTAGGAGAGTGGCAGGTCAACGCAAAAGAGGAAAACCCTCCACCAGATGGATTGACACAGTGTCTGCAACAATGGGCTTAAACATAAATAAGATTGTTTGCCTGGCACAGAATCGGCAAGTGTTTCGATCTGCTGTACATAGGGTCGCTATGAGTCGGACTCGACGGCACCTAACAACAACAACAACATACATGTATTTCATTGTACATTGCTCATGTTCACTTCTCCCTTACCCTCTCATGACCTCTAGGTATTCTATTTTTGCTCCTGTGATTTAGTGAAATTTTAGTCTTGGCAAAAACTATGAGTACCTCCCCTCCAACCCACAATAGAAGAAGAAAACAATATAGGTATAAATATTGAAAGGGAAAAATAGCTTTCCTTAGCTGTAAATAAGGAAAAAAAATCAGCAAACTCAGAACTGATAAGGATGCTTAGTAAGATTGCTAAATATATATTTTTAAAAACTCAATAGTGTTTTTTATAGATTGCCAATAGACAACTAAAACATAATAGAAAATGAAGCATTGATAATAACAGAAAAATTGAGGCATCCAGGATTTAATAAGAATACACCATGGAAGAAAGTTAGTTTTTCTATGGTATCTAAAAGAAAATTTAAATAGCTAGAAAAGATACTCCATACACTTAGAAGGGGTAAGCTAATATTATAGTGCAGGAGATACTTCTCCTCCAAATGATCTATAAATTCAATGCAACCCTAATGTTTAAAATTCATTGCATATTTCTAAAACAACACATTCACTAAAAATTTACACAGAAACATAAAAATCTACAAAGAATTATGACAACAAAAGATAAGAAAAACTCAGATATTTACTTACCAAGTAGTAATACATATTACAAAGGAAAACAAAGGAAAAAAGTGGGTAAAGTATATGAACGGGCAGTTTACAGAGACATGGACTCAAACGGCTAAGCAAGCACTTGGCGAGATGCTCAAACTTACCCAAAATCAGAGAACTGTAAATCTAGTCAACACAAATGTATAACACTCTACACACACTGGGATGTCAAAATTGGGAGGTTGGATAATCCATGGTTGATTGACTGGGGAGGCAGGAATTTTGAGAATTGCTGGTAGAAGTGCAGACAGCTGCAGCCATGCTGAGAAGTAACCTGGCAGCACTCGGAGGAAGTGAGCTTGTGCCCACTGCTCAATACACCCATTCCCACATGCACAGCCCAGTGAGTTCTCACTCACGAGGGAGCACACATAAGCACACTGGGCAAGGCCCATAGATTGTGGAAGTGGGAGGTGGAGGAAACGTTGGTGCAGCAAAATAGGGAAACACGCATTATTTAATTCTGTGTAGCCAAGAAGCATGGCACAACATGGATATATATTAAGAACATGGTACTTAGTCAGAGGGTAAGGACTAAGAAGAATGAGGTTCATAGACCATATCATTTATGTGAAATAAATATTTACACATTTAAATACCATGTTGTATAGCTGGAGAAAAGACAGAGGTTGTCTAAGAGTTTGTTTTACTTTGTTCTACAATCAATACCCATGGACACAGCAATCAAGAAATCAAAAGACGCATTGCATTTGGAGTAGCTGTTACAAAAGACTTCTTTAAAGCATTGAAAAGTAAAGATGTCACATTGAAGGTGAAAGTGCACCTGACTCATGCCATGACTTTTCAGTTTTATCACATGCTTGTGAAAGCTGGACAGTGAATAAGGTAGACAGGAGAAGAATTGACTATTTTGAGTTATGGTATTGGAGACAGATATTGAATATACCATGCACTGCCAAAAGAATCAATAGATCTGTCCTAGAAGAAGTGTAATCACAGTGCTCCTTGAAAGCAAAGAGGGCTAGACTGTGTCTTGCATATTTTGAAAATGTCAGGAGGGACTAATCCTTGGAGAAGGACATCATGTTTGGGAAAGTGGCAGGTCAACAAAAAACAGGAACACCCTCCACTCGATGGATTGACACAGTGGCTGCAATAATGGGGTTAAACATAGAAAAAATCATGTGCATGGCACAGTTTTGGGGAGTGTTTCATTCTGTTGTACATAAGGTTGCTATGAGCTGGACCTGACTCCTTGGCACCTAGCAACAACAACATAGTTTTGTATGCATACAAATTCAAGCATACATGTGAAGCTCATTAAAGCAAATGCATATGAAGATAGAGGAATGGGAGCAGAACTTAGGAATAAAAGGAAATCACCCAAACAAGTCCTGGACTGTGCATGACAGGTGCTATACTCTGCACCTGTGGTCTACACATACAAGAGGGTAAGGAGGCACCTATATGAATAATGTACATCAAAATGCATATATATGTAAATGCCACAGTGAAAAGCATGTCAGAATGAATCACATTAAGGTATACATTAAAAATGTCCAATAAAAAAAAAGTGAGAATGAAAGAGGTGTTCATTGTGTGGATAGGAAATCTCTTGACATTTATATTGAGGTTGTACAAAAGCAAATTTAGTGTGATTTCTTCTCCTGGAAAGATTTTCATGCATCTAGTGGTATTTGGCACATTAGATCTGAGGGACTCTGTGTTAACTACATCTCCAGCATCTACTTCCGTTATGTCATGGAGAGCTAAGGTCTAAGGTAATTTGAGAGTTATCAGGGAACAATGTTTTGCTATGCATAAATATTTCAAGCAGGAGTGGGTCATTTTGAGAAATCTTAACACCAAGCATGGTGAGAGAAAGAACTTGGAGAAAGAACTAGAATGCCTTGCTTTAAAAGCTAAGAGGAAAAAAAAAAAAGTAAGAAATGTGTATTTTAAAAGCTTTATGTTTCTTAAGCCTGCAGCCGTAGCACTGTGGCATCAGATCCTGTCAGATCTTGGAAGCTAAGCAGGGTTGGGCCTGGTTAGGACTTGGATGGGAGACTGCCTGGAAACCCCAGGTGCTATAGGCTTGGGAGAAGGACTCAGCAACCCAATCCCCCAAAATAATCAACCATTGAAAATCCTGAAAATAGCAGAGAAGCACTAACAATACTGTTTCTTTTGCTTGTTGTACATAGGGTCGCTATAAATGGGACACTGACTTGACAGCATGTAACAACAACAAGGTATCTCAAAATTTTGCCCTTGAGAAATTTTATTTCAAGATTTTTCAAAACTTGTTGAAAATTTCTTGTGTTCCTTTTCTTGCAAGAAATGATCCATACACTATATTCATTTCATTATTTAAAGACTGTGAATATGATAATTGTAACTTCACTTTACAGAAGAAAGACACAAGTTCAGAGGAGGTGAGTGGCTTTCTAAGGGTCACAAGGCCAGAAAGTGGAAGGGAAGAGATTACTGAGATTGGGCCAGCTAGCTCTAAAATACCTGCTCTTGCTCTCGCTATCTGCTAAAAGGCACTTGTGCCTAACTGCTTGTAAAGAGACCTCATTTTGACATTATCAGATGGTATGCAGGATTCAATGCATGTCAACAGAATCACTCTGTATTTAAGTGGAAAGGATTTTTATACCATGGGGTAGTTGCTTATAAAATTATTGGAAAGCTTGGAGGGGCAGGCTCTCAGCTGGACCACCAGAAATGATTCCCAGAACACTATAGACAGCACTTGCCCACTTGGAAGGTGAAGAAGGTAGGCAGTCAGGATCCCATTGTAGGAGCTGCTCAGTTCAGCAATCACCTCAGTCACTGGACCAGGAGTCAAGACGCTAGGTACAGAAGCTGTCACCATCACTAGTATTGTTCTAAAAACCCAAAAAAGCTGCTGGTTGGACACTGGAAGCTGTGCTCAGCAGACACAGGGCATCGACCACCTCTTTACACCTGTGAAAATGGAATTGGATTTTCTCTTCATGCATTTACTAGCTAGCCAGCAGAAAACAGCCAAAGGCATATGGAAGGTGGCTTCTGTCTTATTTCAGCACCCAACTGGCAGAGTGTAATTGTCATTCAGGACTCTGACTGAAAGAAAGTCTGGGAAATGCAAGGTTCAGCTTCCCAGATTCTGTAGTGTGATGAGGCCTGCCAGGAAGCTGTGGTGATGGGTAGCCTGCCCAGCACAGAAGCAGTCTTATTTGAAACGCTAAGGTCACACTGTCAAAGTATGAATGCCAAGGAACTACAGCTAAAACTCAAGAGTATCATGTTCCCTTCTTGAACCTTGAATATCATTATGATTTATACCCACTACCAACATCAAAATGTAAGACCAGTCACACACAAAAAATCACCCTCTGAGTGCTGACTTAGATGGAACTTGTAGAAATAAAAATTAGAAATTAAAAAGCAAAATAAACCTTTAATGGACAGGGTAAGTAGTAAATTAGGCATAGCTAAAGAGAGAATTGGTGAACTGAAAACTGGGAAATATAGAGTTAAGGAAATTACTCAGATTGAAATCTAGGAACACAGAGATGGAAAATATGAAAAGTTGGTGATGAATTATGGAATATATATACCATACATATAATAGAAGCTGCAGAGAAAGACAATACAGAGAATAAAGGAAGATATTTGGAGATAATTGCTAACATAGTTCTAAAATTTATTAAAGATATGTATGTTCAGAGTCCCAAAGCAGACTAGCTATAAATAAGTTACCCCAGAACACCAAAAGCAACAAGGAAGGAAAGACCACTTACCTTTAAAGGAATGAACTGTCAGCAGACTTCTCATCAACAGCAGTGGAAGCCAGAAAACATGTGATAGTATCTCAAATGTGTTAAAAGAAAAAACTGTTCCACCAAAAATTCTGTGTCTGGACAGTTTACTATTCAAAGGAATCAAATACAGGTTTTATAGAAGTACAAAGACTAAGAGAATTTACAGTTCACAGACTCTCACTCAAAGATCTGAAAAACAAACTCCAGGAAACAGAACGCTAAATCAACAAGGAAAGAATGAGATGCAAGAAAAATGGTAAGTAAAGAAATTGGTAAATACTGACTCCTTCTAAATTATTGATTTTTAAAATAGTAATAATAACTGATTTGAAGCAAGGAAGCTAAGAATAAAGACATATATACCAGGAAATTATAATACAGAAGACAAAGGTGGTAATCAGAGTTAAAACTTCTTAAGGCTCTCATCTTGTGAGAAGGAGGGAAGAGATATTTATTAATTTTAGACTTTTTTGGGTCAGGATGTATTGTTTCCATGTTAAAGACAGCTATTTGAAGCATTGAAATACAATATTTACTAGGAAACCCAAGGACTCCCTCACCTCTTGTGGAGGGTAGAGGGGTACAGGGAGGATGGGGAAGGGAGCCAGGCTGCAAGCTACCTCTCAGTGTGGAGGCATTGTTAAAATAGGAAAAATGAGGGGAAAATTGACATTTTTCTTTTCAGACTTGCTAACTCAACCTCTGCCTCTTTGAAACCTCTTTGAAAGAGTCATGTAACAAGTAAGGCTCTGAATGCAGCTCTCAGCCTGACCTGTTACTACCTCTGCACACCGCCTTCCTTGG
Organism: Pedetes capensis; assembly: GCA_007922755.1. Taxonomy (NCBI): domain Eukaryota; kingdom Metazoa; phylum Chordata; class Mammalia; order Rodentia; family Pedetidae; genus Pedetes; species Pedetes capensis. The sequence goes on along the minus strand of VMDO01008017.1, from coordinate 58,711 downwards.
GCCCCAACTATAAATTCAGCTACACCTCATCTCCAGACTATCTGAGCAGCCATACTGTCACCCATCCTCTGTGTGTCTCCCTGGGCTGAGGCCATGTCCTCCCATCCCCTTTCCACCTGCATCCCAGCTCTAGCCCTGCCTTGTTCCTTCCAAGCCCTTCCCTAGTCCCAGAGCCTTGAGTTTGTCCCTACTTCCTGCTCAGCTCTAGGAATGGGGCCTGCTCCTCCCTTGCCTCGAGCTATCTGTCATGGCCAGACAATATGCTTATAAGGCAAGAAGAGAACTGCCATTAACTGAGCACCTGTGAGCCAGGCCGCATGCTAGGGACTATCTACACATGGTTTCTAGTAGGGCTAGGTGCTGGAGGACCTTGGGCAAATCACTTAATCTTCCAGACTTCAATGTTCTCAACTGTAAGTGGGGATACCAATAGCTTCTACCAATAGGGTTGATGTGAGGCACGCATGCCTGTAATCCCAGCAGTTTGGGAGGTGGAGGCAGGAGGATTGCAAGTTTGAGGCCAAAGGTAACCTGAATAATTTAGCAAGACCTTGTCTCAAAGTAACAACTAAAATACGGGCTAGGGGTGCAGCTTAGTGTAGAGTGCTTCCAAAGCCTGTGGGAGGCCCTGGTTTCAATCCCCTAGCCACTGCCCCCAAGAGAAAGGCCATTCTTATTAGGAAATCTAGACTTAGGCCACACAAAACTTTTACAGCAGCATAGGTGCTCAACACTGTTAGTTATTATTACTGGAAGGTGGGAAGAATAAAATAATGGTGGTTATGAGCCTTGCTTTAGAATCAAACAATCTGGTCTTGAATATTGGGTTGGCCTCTTACTGGATTGTTAATCCTCAAAAAACAATCTAAGGCTTTAGAGCCTCAGTTCCCTCGTCTGTAAGATAGTGGTAAATGCCTACCCCTTGTGGTTGAACGAGGATAAAATATGATGTGGATGAAGGGCTTAGCACAGCACTGGCCCAGGGCAAACCTACACATGTAGGGAGCACAGCAACAACAACCATGACAAACTCCTGGGCGTCAGGACATCTAAGGAACACGGTGGTGCCCAAGACAAGCGCCCAGAGCTGCTATCCACTACCCTATGTCACATGCAACTTTGGCCAGGGCAAGAGCCGGTGCAAACCAGTACAGGACCTGTTTTGCATTGAGGATCTTAAAGTTTTAGTCTGGGGAAGCCATCCACATGGTGTGTTAATTTCAGAAGAGTGAAGATGATGAGTAGTGAGTCTTCAGTAGGGACACTCTTTGGAAGTAGAAGTAGAAAGAGAAGGGAGATACAAGGAGGAAGAAGAATCCAAGCACACAAGCAATGAGCTGGACTCCAGGGGAACCAATAGACGAGCCTGAGGAAGGGGCTCAGAGCTGCGGGCTCCCCGGCTGGTGGGCCAAGGCCAGGTGGGGGCTTTGGCCATGGCCTTGCCCTCTGGAGAGCATCTCCTCGGCTCTGGAAGGTCTCAAAAGGCTCTACCTGGTTTATGATCTTCCGATTTTTTTCCAATTGCCCTGTGGAACTGCCAACACTTTCCACATTAAGAGCAAATCAGTAGAGATTTTTCACGAAGCGTGAGTTTTGACTTAATGGATGGCAATGAGAGCAAATCAAATTCATGCAAAAATAGAGGAAATTAATTTTTCAAAAGCCCAACCAAACACCCTGTAATTTTCAGTGATTTCCTTTCAGGGAAACTGTGACCACTGTCACTATAAACAAAGCAGAGAATAAATAAATAAAAAGGGAAAGAAGGTTGTGTTTTTCCTCCTGGCCTCCCTGACAGATGGTTTACAGAGGCCCTGGGATAAGAGTCGGCCTGTAATCGTTCCCAGATGGCGCCTGCCACAGTCTTTCCCCATACGCCTCTGCCCAGCTCGCCAGACACACGCATGGTGACAGCAGCTGGACCCTCGCCCCTCGGCTGGGGCCACAGCCACATGCAGAGGGCCAGCAGAAGGTTGGGGTGTTAGCCGGAGCAGCAGACAGCCACAACCACCCTGTGACCACGATGGCAACGAGCCATTGAGCCAGCACCCTCTTCCTTCAGCGAATGGCTGGGCTCCTGGTGGCCTGGCCCTGATGCTAGCCCTGGACCACCAAGGAGCATGTGCCTCCTTCCTCACCTATGCCCATCGCCATACCCCTGGGGCTCTCTGTGTCCCACCTCTCAGGGGGACCTGGCGGGCTCTAATTCCTTCCCAACTCAGGAGAAGCCTCCGCCCTTCTGCACCACCTGGATGAGGCATTTGAACCCTTTCTGAAATGAGGCAGGGCATCCACCGTAACTGAAGTGACTGTTGCAGATTGTCTTTGCCCCCAGGAGGCTGGGCCGGCTGTCCTCGTGCACTGCCCTCAGCTGGTGTTACTGACCCATCAGCCAGGTGTGTCCTCAGCCCTCATAGTGAAAAGTATCCCTGCACTTAGCCACGTCCATCAGCCGCAGGATGGAGCTGGTGGCTCCAGGTGGCAGCTGGGGAAGTGTCCTCTGTCTCCTCTTCTCATTCGTCACCCTGCATCCTTGGAGTGAAGCCTGGAACACCACACCAGTGGCCGTTCCTGATTCCCTGACACCTGGGAGTCAGCAGAATGGAAATTGGGCATGTATCTGGATTGCAAACCTCTCTTCTCCCATCTCGGCATCTCTCTTGACTGTAGTTCAGGAATTCAGGTGATTTTTTAAAATTTATTTATTTATTTTTTTATCAAGCGGGACACTTTCTTTGTATGTGAGGAGATGTAAGCCTTTCTCTTCAAAGAACTTGAAAGCAACCTTTATTTTTGTTGTTGGATATCTCTTGCAAAACAAATATCATCATGAGTTAGAGTAAATGAATCAGAAACAGATGGGTAACATTTCTCTGAAATACACAGAATTGCAACCCAGAGGGAAAAGGTGGGGACAAAAGGCATTTGGGGTTTCCATAAACCCAAAATACAAGGCGAGGGGCTGAGACGTTTGGCTGATCCAGCAGCTCATCTGGGAGCCTCCAGTCCAGCATTGATGGAGCTCCCCCGGCGGCCTCCAAGGGGCCTGGTTATCAAGAACATGGGGCAGCTATCAGGTTTCTAAAACATGGCTTCTGAAAATAAACTGTTCTAATTGACAGTGTACCTTCTCCTAACCACTCCCCTGCAGCACATGGCCCCTTGGAAGATGGAAATTATTTTGGAGATAACCAGTGGCTGGGTTTGGCATCCATTCTGCAACAGTTAGATGTGTGCACGGAGGCCCTGATTGGTGGGGAGGGAGTATGCTGGGCGCAGGGGCGGACACATCAGTGGTTTCAACAAGAATGTGAAAATACTATACTTTGTGACACAGTTGCTCCGGGGTAGGCAGATTGCTCACAAATCGGTTACAGATTTCCCTGAAATATGTGGGGACTTCCATGCAGAAGAAAGGGAGTTTGGAGGCCAAATGCATGGGTGGTTTTGCTAGGCTTAAAGCATGGCCATGGAGGAGATGGAGCTGATGGCTGTTCTCAGCAGTGACCCCTAGGTCAGTCCTGGCCCTTCCTTCACAGTGTGGCCTGTGCTAGTTCCACATCAGTAGGTGGCTTTGCAGGGTTTTCAGGAGTTGCTGCCTCCTTGTTCTCCAGTCTACCTTGCAGAATGGGTCTTGTCTCCAAAACTGACTCAAGTGTGTGGCTCCTACCGCTATGCAGCTACCTTCCTGGTTCAGAGGAGGAATCTGCTCTCCAGGCAGAACATCGTATGTTGAAGTGACGCCAAAGTGAAAGTATTTTGGGATGAGACTGTGTCCTGAATGAAATGCCAAATGGAAGCTTTCAAGGTACTTCGTCTCAGGCCCTACTGTCCTTCCTAGATAATCAAAAGCAGCAACCCACTAAGCCATGCTGCACACATCTGAGATGGGACTCTTGTTTCCGTGACTCACTTGGTGTTCTCATCTTAGCCAGGCGCAGTGGCATTGCTTCAAGGTGGAAAGTCCCAGGTTCTCCTCCATGACTCCCTCTAGTTCATTCCTTAAGGTCCTCTCCATCCTGAAGTCCTGAAGCATGTGCATTCACATGCCACCAACTGCTCTCTCTCAGCACCAGCATCTTAAGAGTGCAGAATGTTGGTCACCTCCCAGGCGACCTCCACCTTCTCTACTTGCTGGTCTTCCTACCTTTCCAAGCACATAGCTGCTCCAGGGCTCATCTTTTCTCAAAACACAATTCAGAGCAGGTCATCGCTCTGCATATAAGCATTTAATGGCTTCCTACTGTAGTTAGACTTAAATCCAAACTTCTCATTGGGACCTTTCAGACTGTGCATGATCCAACCCCTGCTTCCCTCAACTCCCTCCCATTCTCCCCTCTGCCCCCATGACTTCCCTGAGATCCAGTTATCTGCCTCCTTCCCAGACCCCCAAATCCATTGCAAGCCCTTCACACATGCACGTCACCAAAATCTCCTCAGGATGAAGACTGGATCCCTCACTAATAGAGAAGAGAATCTGAACAGCGATCCAGAACTACTATTACGTGAGCAAAAAACAAGCTTGTACTGCCTTGAGACATTTATCATAACTGCTAAGCCCACATTCACAAATACAGGGTGCAAATGAAGTCCCACTAATAGGCCCCAACTTGTAATGGCTCTAAACCTAGCCACTAGCATGAGTGCAGGATCTTGGCCCTCTCACCCAGGTACTCCTGGGTTCAAGAACAATTCTCATCTGCTTCTACTTGCTGCACCAAGAAATCCCATTTCCTTCCCTAAGGTGAATAAAGCATAGCTCAGTGACCACCCAGGGGGTAGCTTTGGGGCAGACAGGGTCGGAGTCATACTTTGAGTTGCTCAGTGACAGAGTCTACCAAAGGCTCCATCTGGCCAAAGATTTGGCCACCTCTCCTGAGCTGCCCCCTGAGAGCGGTAGGACCCATGGGCTGCTAGATGCACCTGGGCAGATCTGAATGGTATCACTTGGGGAAAGACAAGGATAAGCAAACCGCAGTTCTCCTGAAGCCTCTTTCCCAAGAGGCAGAGTGATGGGCACCAGAGACAGCTGGCCATGGGGGCATATGAAGCAGAGGTCGGTGGCCTATGCTGGAGATTCCCAAGAGCTCCAGGGTAGGGCCTGGGGCCTTGCTCCTGCAAAATAGCAAGATGCAATTTCCTGAACATCCTAGTTTAAACGCCCACATCAGTGATTTGGTAATAAAAAGACCATGCCATATTCCACACACGATGAAAGCTTCCTGGATGCCAAGCTTTCTACTAGGTAGCTGTTTGCTCTGTGATGGAAGTGCTTGTTCATGTTCACAGCTTGCTTCTGTCGCAAGTGGAGGCACCATGTGGACATCAAACTCCAGGTCCAGTTGTTCTACTAGTCAAGTGTGAGTTCCTCATCTCTTAGTTTCCTCTTCTGAAAGTTGGAGAGGAAGGTGGAAACTATGTCAGAAGAATCAAGAGGACTGAATGAATAAAAGCATGAAAAGCCACATAACTACCTATCAGATAGCTATTCTTACAAGCAACAGACCTTCTGTGGCTGAATTCCATAGCTTAGACACTATGACCTTATATTTACCAGACGCTTGAACCAAATAAAATAGCTATCCAATTCAAAAAGGACTTTTTTTTTTTTTTCAGTACTGGGGTTTAAACGCAGGGCCTGGCACTTGAATTCTTTGCAAGTGCTGGACCACTGATCTGCACGCTCAGCCCTTTTTTTTTTTTTTTTAAACTTTTTGAGACAGGGTCTTGTTAAATCACCCAGACAGCCTCTGGTCTCGAACTTGCAATCCTCCTGACTCCACCTCCTGAGTTGCTGGGAGTATAGGCGTGCGCCACCACACCCGGCTAGGGAAAGCACTTTTATGTTTTGTTTTTGTTCCAGTCCAGGTTTTTACTTTCATTTTTTAAAATGTGTACATGTCCAATTTTTTTTTTTCAAACTAGCGCTGGGCTTTTGGAAAATCTTTGGTTTGGTTAGTGGGAACATTTGAAAACTAGCTTTTGGGTTTGGTTTGGCTTTAAGTTGAAGAGAGAAGCTTGGGCTGGGTTGGGGTTCACAAGTTGGCTAAGCCTGTCCATGCAAGCTGACCTTTCTCTGGTGCTCACCAGGGAAGCACAAGGCCGGGAGAACAGCTCTGTTAGACCTCTGTGTGCTGCAAGTACTGTAAGGTGCTGGGCTTTGGGCTCTGGTACAAAAAGTTACTTGAAAATGGTGGCCAGTGAGCATCTTGAAGCATCACAGTATTAGACATCTCAAAGCCATGTGCATCATATTGTAGGATCACATTAGAGAGAGGTTTTGTTCTTCTTTTTAAAATAAGCGGCATAAGAGCTTTACCAAAAAAGTCCCTCAACCACTCAAAAAAGCCCGCAGCAGAGCCAAGTCTCAATTTGAAGTTCAACAGATTTTTATTCTAAGCTTACATGCTTCCCCAGTTATTTCTTGAATGCCTTCCAGCCTGAGGGAGCTCATTTTCTGGAACTATAGCTGATAGTGCTTCTCTGATATTTATAGGGTTTTTAATGGCTAATTGTTTCAGGAGTGGGCTGCTGGAAGCTTAGCTGAAACCTGTCTACCATGGGTGACCCTGATGCCATATGAAATACTGATGGCATAGCTTTCAGCATCAGAGCAACATGCAAGCCTCCACAATACCACAAGCTGCCTTAGACCACGCTCAATTAACCTGACAAACTTGTGTTTCCATTAATTTTTTTTCCAGTACTTAAGAGTTGAACCCAGGGCCTCGCACATACTTTGCAAGTGCTCTACCACTGGCTGCACCCTCAGACAAGTCTTAGTTTTTTTCTTGAGATAGTATCTTGCTAAATTATGCAGGCTGTCTCTGGCTTTGAACCTATGATCCTCCCACCTCTGCCTCCTGAGTTGCTGGGATTACAGGCATGAGCCACTGTGCCTGACTCCATTAACTTCTTATAGACAATAATTCACACTGTACAAGAAGGTTTCCACAGCATTTGAAGAGTTTTCCTCATCTTTGATTCTGGTTTTGTTGAAGCTTTCTAAAACGAATCCCTGAGGCTAGCTGGTGGGACAGGGGCTCCATAAATCCTTTCAGAACCCAGTGGTGACCTCCCCTGTGACTTGCTCCATAACTTCTCTAGAGTCCTGCCCTCATAAAACCGAGGAGCAAGTCCTTGACTGTCATGAAACCTACTACTTTGGGATGCAATAGTTATTTATGGCAAATTGCCCAGGGTTAAGACTAGATTGTCTGCAAATACAGCAATAACAATTCTCCCTGTCCTCATGAGCATCAAGACGTCTACTCCCCTTCCCCTTGAATCTGGGCTGACCTCATAGGAAGTGACATCCTGGAACTTCTGAGCCAAGGCTTTAAGAGGCTCAGAAACTTCAGCTATCTTGGAGCTCTGAGCTGTCCTATGCAACTCAGACTACTCTGCTAGAGACATAGCTTCCACCAGCTCTCCGCTGTTCCAGCGATAGCAGCTGAAGTACCAAACATTCTTAATTTATTTCACCTCAGTCTATCTCCAGGCTTTAGAATCATGAGCAAATAAATAATAGCTCTTGTGATAAGCCACTGTGTTTTGCGGTGCATTGTTATGCGGCCATAGATAACCTATACACCATCTGTAGTAGGTTGATTTCTCTAGAAGCTTGCATAGTATTGAGTTGAGACCTACTGGAAAGATGTGAGCAAATTTGGGCAAGGAACTCAGGAGCATTCTGGTAGGCACTAGAATGAGACCCTAACCTCTCTTCCAAGAGATTTCAAGTGAATATTAGGATAAATCCAAAGCCCATGCTATAGTGCACAGACATAAGGGTGCATGAATTCTTCTAAATAAAATTGGTACAGTGGCAGTGATTAGAGCTCAGGATCCAAGTTAATGATCACAGTGTTTCCTGTATAAAGTCAGCAGCCATAAGTGGAGGGATTGTCTAATTCCCTACAGAGCTAGGTTCTACTGAGAACAGTCAGATTGACATCTTGGCGTTCCCTTGACATATAAGGAAGGTGAGATAAAGGGAGGGATATGGTTGACAGAGACTCAATGTACTGCAGCCTCAAGCAGTGCTCTTCGAGACAATCCTGGGGGTTATATTTTGACTGCTAAACTGTCCTGACTGTTAAGCTTTGTCCTGAGTGTATTACTGTTAAAATTTTCAGTGTTTCTTCTTAAAAGTAGATATTCCAATCTGGGTGTGGTAGTGCATGCCTGTAATCCCAGCAACCTGGGAGACTAAGGCAGGATTGTGTGTTCAAGGCTGGAGACAGCCTACATAATTTAGCGAGAGACTGACTCAAAATAAAAAATAGAAATGAGGCTGGGGTAGTGCAATTATCTAGCACAAGTGAGGCCCTGGGTTCAACCCCCAGTACTGAGGGGAAAAAAAGAAGAAAAAAGAGAAAAGAGCAAAAAGAAAAAGTAGATATTCCACCTTAAGGAAAAAGAATTTGTAAAATTGAATAGCAAAAGAAATTGTAAAGTCGTATCTTTTCATTCACAAGCCACATTGCCCTTTCTTTCCAAAGGCATACTATGTGTAGAACACAAAGAAATAATTTTCAGCATATGAGGAAAATTGTGCATAGCTTCCCCACAACCTAGTGTTTGAAAACAAGCTGTTGCCTTCACTGAATATACGAATGGTTAAAATACTAATTTTCTTAAAATACAAAGTCTCCAGAATAAGAGTAGTTTTTGTTTTTGGTGGGGTTTTTTTGCCCCAAAATCAACAAATAAGAATGCAGCTCCACCTTGCTGAACTTGAACTCCAAATGCATGCTTGAGGGAGACAGGGCTAACAGCCTAGGGACTTGAAGATCCCATTAGCAGTCATCCATACCCATTACCTTGTCTCTCTAAATTTCCTTCCATGCCACTGTTCCAACACTCTTCGCAAAGAGAACTGACAGACATATTCTGAAATTTGCATGTGGATCCTTCTTGATAGTCAAAATGCTTCAAGATGTATCTGGAAAGCCTGGGTGGTTGGCTTCTACTGCATTGCAAGGCCCTCCATGGTCTCAGCCTCTTTACTCACAGTGGCTTGCCACCTACAGTTGCTCCTCCTGACATTAGTGACCCCTCCCCTCTCTGCACAGAGAATACCAAGACGGGCCCATCGAAGGTGACTTCCTCTGGAGCATGTAGAGGTCCAGGCTCAGAGAGGTGGAGATGGGCATTGAGTGTGTACAGGGTAGAAAAATGTGGACGTCTTGAGTTTGTAAATCCTGTCCAGTGACTCCTGCCATTGCTGTGCTTCAGTTAATGACTAAGAAAGGGCATAGGTGAAGGAGAGTCATAGACCCACTGGGTCATTTGGCCAAATCATGATTACAAGATGGGATAGGGGTTAGTCCATGCACACCTTATTTCTCTGCTCACAAATCTGTCAGGCCTCTTTCTTTAGCTTTATCTCCTGGGGGTGTCTTTGTAGCACAGACATTTTTTAACCTAAGGCTAAGATTTCAGGGGTTCCCTGAATTTGGATGAGCAAAAAACACATCTTTATTTTTACTCACTTGTAATTTTATATATTTATTTTATTCATTCACAACATTATTCTGGGATGGGGGCCCTGGGCTTCTCCAAGCAGCCAGAAGGGTCTGTGGCACAGGATGCCTGAGATGCGCCCATCCAAGGTTCTCTTCCTCAAACTGCCCTGAGACAGAGTCAGTGCCTAGGTAAACAAGCACAGCCCTGAAAAATCAGTCTTATTCAAGTGTTACACCTTTCAAACATTTTTACAGGAAAGGAAATGTGGATGTATTGTGGAATAAAAAGCAAACTTCAGCAGGAGTTTCTGGGATAAAAGATGAAATGTTAAATGTGTTCTGTCATTTGGATACATCTCCATAATGCTGGGTGTTCACAATCAGTGTCCTTCTTATTAGGGATAGATTGTCCTTTGAGAATTTGAAAGGGACAGATCAAAAACTTCACCTTGCCCTGAGTCCTGCTAAAGAGGGAGGTCTGTGTTCCCTCTTTAAATTGGAAAGTCTGCAGAGAGAGTTTGAAAGAGGAAGTTTCTCCAGGAGGAAAACTTGGGTTCAGTCTGTGCTTTTCTAGGTATTAGCTGTGTGAGTTACTCACTCAGAGCCTTGTATGGTTTCACCAACTGTAGACAGATATAGTTGTACCTACCTCACAAAGTATATAAAACACCCAGTCCCTATAATGGGGAAGCACAATTTAATTTTCAAACAGAAAATCAAGTTCTTTCTTGTCTGGGACAGTCTCTCTCTGACTGTCATGCCTAGGGTCCCAATTTTCATCTCAACTCTTCCTCCTTTTGTCAGTTCAAGAGAGGACTGAGTGAAGGGGCTAGAATTCTGTCTGAATCCCTCAGTATGCATTTGGGGCTCCTCAGTCTTTTGTGGCTGCCTCCCCTCTCAAACACTTCCAATTTGATGACAAATGTGAACAGGCTGATACCAGCTGTAGCGGAGCATGTGAACAATTTGCAGCCTGGAGTCCAGATGCTCCGTCAAGGCCTTGAGAAGGCCTCCACAATTCGCCACGGCTTTCATCAGCACACAGGGAGGCCAGCGCCGTGAACCCTTGGACCTGGGCACCCCACACCACCAGGAAAAAGGATCCACAAACACTGCGGGTCGCAGCCATGAGAGAGCCTGCTCTAGTTCACCATGCATGCACCGTGGCACGCACCAGGTGTGCAGGAGGCCCTGTGAGAGTGTACAAGGTGCGCATGTGCATGTGAACCTGCACGAGGAGTTCGCGAGAGCTCGCCTGAGCACGAATGAGGTTAACAGGTGCTGCACTCTTACCCACCTGTGTACTCACTATTTTCCCTGACGTCTTGCCAGGCTCAGTTGACACCTGGTGGCCAGATGGGCAGTCAGGGGCCCAGGAGAGGAAAGAGTGGTCACCTGAGGCCAGGCCACAGGAGGAAAGCGAATGGAAGGTGACTGTAGGGGAAGACAGTAGCATGAGTGGGCATGAAGCTTGCTTCCTGCTTGGGGTAAAGACTGGGTAAGGCTGAGGGGAGGAAAGGAGAGCCAGTTTAGAACACTGTATTATCTTAAAATGGATTGAACAGGCGGGTCCCCTTCTTTCTTTTCCCCTAGTCCTCTCATGCTCTACATTATCTGGTCCCAGCTCCAGCCAAGGCATTATCAGCCTTGTTTCTCAATCCTTCCACCCTCACACCCGCAGTTCTAGAAATCTCCCTTGAATTGGGCCAGATTCTTCTGGGAAATATAGCCATGAGTGTCTTGAGTGGCCTGAGACAGGCCCTGCCCCTAGCAGGAAAGAATGGCCAGCACTCACTCCCCCACCAGCCTTGCTGACTGCCTGAGCCTCCTATTGTTAACCCACCCAGGCTTCCACAGGTGGAGAGAGTTTCTTGCCAGCCCTCAAGCAGGAGCATGCAGGAGGCCAATCTAGGTGTGAGAGACTCACGCTCCTCCGGCCTCCCTTTTCTTTGGAGCCAGAGATGGCCTGTGGTCAGCAGGTGTGGAGTGTACCTCCACCGGGTTTCGCTAACTAGTGTTATTAATATTACTACAAAGTAAAAGACAGTAATGCCCTGCACATGTGCTTTTGTTGCTGGAGATTCAGGTGGAGCATTGATAGGCAGGACCAGAGAACTGGGCAACATAACCCTGGTCCTTGTACCTGGCATATAAGTGAATTTATATCGGACACCAAATTACAGTAGAGCGTGTAGATAAGGTCTAATAAAAGATTTGTTGTTGTTAGGTGCCGTTGAGTCTGACTCATAGCAACCCTATGTATAATAGGACAAAACACTCCCTGGTTCTGTGTAAGACGCACAATCTTATTTATGTTTAAGCCCATTGTTGCAGACACTGTGTAGATCCATCTGGGGGAGGGTTTTCCTTTTCTTTGTTGTTCTTGACCTGCCACTCTTCCCAAACATGATGTCTTTCTCCAGGGATTGGTCCTTCCTGACTACATGTCCTAAATACGTAAGACTCAGCCTAGCCATCATTGCTTCCAAGGAGCACTCTGGTTGCACTTCTTCTAGGACAGATTTGTTGGTTCTTTTGGCAGTCCATGGTATAGTCAGTAATCGTCTCCAGCACCATAATTCAAAAGCATCAATTCTTCTCCTGTCTCCTTTGTTCAATGGCCAACTTTCACAACCATACAATGCGACTGAAAATACCATGGCATGAGTCAGGCCCACCTTTGTCTTCCATGTAACATCTTTAGTTTTCAATACTCTAAAGAGTATTTGCCACAGCTCTTGCCACAGCTTTTCCCAAAGCAATGCATCTTCTGATTTCTTAACTGCTGCTTCCATGGGTGCTGATTGTAGAACCAAGTGAAGCAAAATCATGGACAGCCTCAATCTTTTCTCCATTTATTGTGAAGTTGCATACCGACCCAGTTGCAAGGATTTTTGTTTTGTTGATGTTTAGTCACAGTCCATACTGAAGGCTGTGTTCTTTGATCTTCATCAGTAAATGTTTTAAATCCTCTTCACTTTCAGCAAGCAGAGTTGTGTCATCTGCATAATGCAGGTTGTTAATGAGTCTTCCTCCAATCTTGATGCCACATTCTTCCTCATAAAGTCCAGCTTCTCAGATTATTTGCTCAGAATATAAATTGAAAAGTTATGGTTAAAGTATACAGCCCTGACTCACACCTTTCTTAACTTTAAACTAGGCGGTGTCTCCTTGTTCTATTCAAACAACTATCATTCAAACAATTGGTTCATGTACAGATTCCTCATGAGTGCAATTAGGTGCTCTGGTATTCCTATTTTTTGAAGTGTTATCCATAATTTGTTATGATCCACACAGTCAATGCCTTTGCATAGTCAATAAAACATAGACATCTTTCTGATATTCTCTGCTCTCCAGTCAGTTGGCCAGGTAGCTGTTTTCTAAACCTGTTGGTATAAACATGTTAACACTTCCAGTGCTGCATTTGTTTGCTGAAACATCTCATACTACGTACATTCCATGTTCCAGTTATTAATGGATGTTTACAGTTGTTTCTCCTTATTTTGAGTCATGCCACATCAGCAAATGTAGGTCCCTGGGGCTTTACTCCATTTCCATCACCAAGGTAGACTCTACTTTGAAGAGACAGCTCTTCCAGTAGTCTTTAGAGTGCCTTCCAACCTGGGGGGCTCATTTTCCGGCACTATGTCTGACAGTGTTTCTTTGCTATCCATAGGATTTTCAATGGCTAGTTGTTTTAGGAGTGGTTTGCCAGGTCCTACTTCCTAGTCTGTCTTGGTCTAGAACCTCCACTGAAACCTGCCTACCATAGTTGACCCTACTTGTATTTGAGATCCTGGTGGCATAGACTTCAGCCTCATTGCAACATGCAAGCACCATCATTAAGAAGCTTCCTGGAAAGGAAGTTAAAATAACCTGGATTCCCTGGGTGAATCTGCATGAAGATATTTCTATTTCCCAGGGAAAATTCAAGTCAGAGAGAACAGAGTTAAGCAGGAATCTAGAGGGAAAATACTTTAGATAGAGAAGATGGCAGGACCAAGACGAGGAAGAGGCATGCATATGGCTGCTGGAGAAAGAAGAGATGAGTTAAGGGCAAGAGGTATAGAGAAAGGAAGAAAAGAAGAGCAGACATGTCTTTCTCCTAGTTTTATTCAAACTAGGGCACATCCAGTGCGTGACATCAGCCCTTTGCACCCAGATCAGGACACCCAGTGTAACATGACCCCCAGGGTCTTTGTTTGTAAGTGAATCAATGGCTTGGACTAAAGTGTGGACCCATTAGAAAAAGTCCTTGCAATGTCCTCAGAGATGCATGTAGCTTCATCCATTATGGTCAAATGGCAGGAGTCAATTTCAATCCCTTTTTCCTCCATATTGCCTTCTAAGGCCTAAGCTAACCTGCCTATCACTTTGAGGTTTGAAATGCCTCTTCATTAATGTTATCTAATTCAATTTTCACAACCTTATGAGGTTAATGTTATCCCCGTAACATTACTCTCATTTTACAGATGAGGAAACCAAGGTACAGAAATGTTAAGCACTTTGCCCAAGTCACTGAGTCCTTTTTCTCCTTTAGTGTTGAGTTTTCTGATTATGAGAGCCTTTATGGTTAAACTTAAGTGGGAAGTAAAAGGACAAGTACTGCAAAAATGACACAGATAAAGGCTAGTCCTATATCTAGTGTCTAGTCCAAAAATGAGTGTCGATGGTTTTTGTCCTCCCCAGTGCTGAGGATCAAACCAAGGATCCTATACCTGCCAGGCAAGTGCTCTGCCACTAAGCTGCAGCTCCAGCCCATGTCCAGGTTTTTCTAAAAGCATCCCAGACAAGAGAAGGCCACTCCTCAGGGCTGTCACCAGCCTGGCTTATAAATGACTCTAAAGCTAAATGTGATCTAAGAGATTGGGACTAGGGTCATGGCCAAGACCCATGTGAGATGAGGCTGGGGTGGCATGGGGCACTGGCTAGTAGAAGTTCCCAGGGGACTGGCATGGGTACCATCATACCTGCTCCAGTGATGTCCTGGTAGATTCTGCAAGTCCTTAAGCCTGTGATGCTTAGTGTCCCCATCTCCTGCCTCCTGTGGCACTGGGTAGAGCAGAATTTCTAATTTAGCATTTGGGCAAGGTAGTACCATTAGTTGAGGGGCCAAAACCAGCTCTTTGTAACCATGCCCAGCACTTTGCCATTCTTAAGAGTGTCCTACAAAATGAAGAACTGTCCTGTGCCCTATACAGTTGTTGAATGTCAAGCTGGACAGTTCTGGAGGTGGAGAAACCTGATTCTATCAACTTCTGTTAGAACCTAATATGTTATATCTTTTTGCATGATTTTAGGATATATTGAATTTTTCAAGAGTGGAACCAGTGTGAAAATTAAGACTATAGTCAAAAACATTCTCAATTTAGGAAAAAGTTTCCTCTGATAGCAATATTGCTTGTAGCTTTTGAATCCCTGTAGGACCCACCTTGTCACTGTGCATTGGTGATGGGGCCAGTACAGGGAATCTGTGCAGAGGTGCAGGACAGTGCTTTCTCAGGGCATCTAAAGTAGTTGTATCTGTGCATTTGCCTATGACAATACATACAAATTTATTTTAAGTTGTTCTCTTTCATTAATATTGCTGTTGTTAGGTGCCGTCGAGTCGGTATCCTACTCATAGCGACCCTCTGTACAACAGGGGAAACACTATTATCAGTGCTTCTCTGCTGTTCATAGGGTTTTCAACGGCAGATTGATTTTTGGGAGGGGGTTGCCAGGTCCTTCTCCCAAGCCTACAGCTTCTGGTGTTCCCAGGCGGTCTCCCACCCAGGTACTAACCAGGCCTGACCCTGCTTAGCTTCCGAGATCTGACGGGATCGGATGCCACAGGACTACTGCTGCAGGCTTCATTAATATGGCGAGCTTTAAAATTAGGAGTGAGGATATGTTACGTTACCTTGCATTTCCATTTTAGGCTTCAGTAAAAGCATTCTGAAATATTTGTCATAGAAAAGAGGTATTGCATGTGGGAAGACTGAGAATTACCGCTCTGAGTAATTGACAGTTATTTTCCCTAAAGAATCATAGGGGGCTAGGATTTAGCTCAGTTAGTAAAGTGCCACTCTGCAGTCTCTGAGGTCCCAAGTTCAATTCCCAGCACTGCAAAAATAAGAGAAGGACATGGCAATCCACTCCTGAGGCAATATGGAAAAAAAATCAGCCACTGAAAGCTCTATAAGGGTCACTATGAGTCGAACAAGACTCGACAGCACCTAACAACAACAACAAGAACAACAACAACAAAGAATCATAGGATTTTAGAGGTTGAAGAGACTTTGAGGGTCACCAAGTCCTGCCCCTTCATCCAATGCTCAAATCCATGCAATTGAAGTGAGGATGAAAGGTTTTCACATACTTTTCACTCTGTCTGTTTCCTTCCTCCTGTAATGTGACCCCCTTGAGGTCCCAGGATGGGACATAGTGGGAAATGGGCCTAGGGAACCAAGGAACCAGAGTCAACAAGGTTTATGTATGTTGTCTTGGCAGGAGGTGAGGTGATGGAATTGTGGAGTTCAAGAGCCAGTCAAGATGCTGTCCACTTAAAGAGTTAGGCACTAGCTCAGTGGACTACCTGGACCTATGTTTCAAGTACAGATACTCTTGTCAGAGGCCCAGCCTCTGGGGTTCTAGAAATACTAGGGGTGGGGTTTAGCTCAGTTGGTAGAGTGCTGCTCTGTGCTGAGGCCCTGGGTTCAATCCCCAGCACTGAAAAAAAATGGGAGAAGGTTGTGGCAGCCTACCCCTGAAACAATCCCGAAACAATCAACCATGGAAAACTCTGTAAGGATTGCTGTGAGTCAGACCTGACTCAGCAGCACCTAACAACAACAATGATAAACACAGTGCATCTTCGAACTTGTCCTGGTAGTATCCTGAGTTCTTAATGACACAATGGCATCTGATTCTCATAAAATACTGGGCTAGTTGGAAATGAGTAACTAAGCCGGCTGAGGTGGACAGGAAGATAGGAGGCAACTGAATAAAGGTGTTGCTCCAGGGTACTTCCTTCCAGCATCAGGCTCCAGTGACTCCATGTTCTAGAATTAAGGGATTATGTCTGAAAGTAGGTTTCAGTCAGGGCCAGCCCCAGTGCTTGTATTGACTCAGTGTCTTCAAAGCTGCCTCTACAGGAAAGAGACTACAACAGGAAGAGGAAAACACCGGGCTAAACTGTGCCTTTTGCCATTCTGACCATGTGGCTTTGCTGCATGCCACACCCATGCTGGAATCTCCCCCAGCCTTACTCCCCACCATCTTTTGTACCCCACAAGTTTGTAACTCTGTGTCTGTCCCATGCCCCGTGCCCTTTCCCCTGGGGCTGGACAGCCATACCCCACATACTTCCCTCCCAGCCCCCTGCGCTGACACAGAGCTCTCTGTCTTCCTATGGAATGCAGTAGCAGCTCTGAGCATGGTGCTGGACAAGAAGTCCAGTCCCCTATAAACTTTTTATAGCTCAGAAAAATAAACATGTGGTTTAAGGTCTTTGCATAGGCAGTGCTTGCTGAGTTTGAGCTTGCTTTACAGAGCTACAAAAGAAAATATTGGTAAAGCTAATAAATTTCTGAGCCAGCCAAGGGACAGTAGTACAGAAAGCTCAGAGTTTGATGGCTTAGGAGATAAAGAGAGGAGTCATCTGGTAGCTGTCATCTCACTCCTCTCCAGCTCACAATGTGCCTGCCTGAGTGATGCATCCAGGACCTGGTGTTCCCTGGGGCAAGGAACCAGCTCAGGGACAGGGCAGTCACAGCATTTCCCAGTTGCAAGGGTTCCTGGAGCTGGCTTTACAGATGAGGAAGCAGGGTCTGGAGAGAGGAAATGATTGCTGTGTCACCCAGCTCACATTTGAATTCCCTTAAACCACTTTCCAGGCGTGTGCCCTGTGCTGACCCAAGGTGGGAGCTGGGAGAGCACTGAGTGGATGTGTGCAAGGAGCACGGCCACAGAGGGACTTGGGGGTCATTTCTGAGGTTCACTTTCTGGATTTATGGAAGAGCAGAGACCCTGGGAGGAGGGAAAATGACTGAGATTTCCAAATGGAGCACTGGGTATAGCAAGGACACACATAAGCAACATTGCTGTGGTCACCCTTTTCAATTAATACTATGCTCTAGGACCTGTCATCCCACTGCATCCTTACAGCTCTGAGATGCCCACATTACAATCCTGAATTTACAACTCAGAAAAACTGCGGCACCAGGCAGTCTGGTCACTTGTTCACAGTCCCCCAGCTGGTAAATTGAGAGCCAGAGCTGAAAGCCTGGGCACCTGCTCAAACAGCCTCCAGGAGCACATCATGGGAAAGCAGACACAGAGGTTGAATTAGGCAAGGTGGAGTGTGAGGACCTGGGCTGAGGCAGGCAGAGATCCAGGCCGGGCATCAGAGCTGGGTATGTGGGTCGGGTTGCCTGCTGGAGGTGTCACGAGGGAAATCCTATGAGTAGAGGTTATAGAAGGCACAGGAGGAAACATAGAAGGCACCTGGGACTCCAAAGGTGGCTCTGCCTTTGCTTGCCATGAGGGGAGGCCACACCACACAGGATGTCTTTGGTCTGAAAGCTGACACAGTGAGAGAAAGGCAGTGCCCATGGCTGCTAGGGCCATAGAGGACCTGGACAGTACACGTGCCTTTCCTGCCCTGCCTGTGAGGCACAGTTGTTCTCTCCAGGCCAGGTCAGTAGCATCTGAACTGAATAGCAGCAAAGCTGGGCACTCCCTGGGATCCTAGCATTTCTTCTTCTAGAATCTGTTCCAAGGACATATAAGGATAGTCAACACTGATTTACTTATATTTATGAGAAATCCAAAATCCTATAAATGTCCCATGGTAAAGGATAGGTTACACAATGAAATATATATAGACAGCAAAATAAAATTGGGGAATATTAGTGGCCACCATCCTTTTTAAAAAAATTCTGAATTGGTTTTAGTATAATGAGTTGATACCTATAGCAATTATATCATTACATGATACATGAATTATATCTATATGTAATACATAATATATAACAACATCATACCTATGTAATTTGTTTTAATTATGCTACAGGAATGATACCCTCACATGTCTGCCAGCTTGTCATGCTGTGGAGGCTTGAGTATCACTGTGATGCTGAAAGCTATGCCACTGGTATTTCAGATACCAGCAGGGCCACCCACAGCAGACAAGTTTCAGCTGAGCTTCCAGACTAAGACAGACTAGGGAGAAGGCCCAGGCAGCCCACTCCCAGAACTATTATCCAGTGAAAACCCTATAAATAGCAGAGAAACACTGTCAAATACAGTGTCAGAAAAGGAGCCCCCCTAGGCTGGAAGGCATTTAAGAAAAGACAAAGGGAGAGTTGACTCCTCAAAATAGAGTCGATCTTAATGACAGGAGTGGAGTAAAGCCCCTGGACCTCCTTTTGTTGATGTGGCATGACTCAGAATAAGAAGAAACCCAGTATCTGCAACAATGAGTTCAAACATAAAAAGATCACATGCATGTGTTGAGTAGTGTTCTGTTCTATTGTACATTAGGGTTGCTATGAGTTAGATCCAACTCAGTGACACCCAACAACAACAGAGGAATGACAAGGGCAGTGTGTTCACAAAGGTGATTGATGAAAAGCAATGACAAAATGTGTGGGTCCTCACTGGCATCTTTTGAAGGGAGTAGAAAGTTTGGTCCCAACTGAATAGACCTGGAAAAATAATGGACAACATTATTATTATTATTATTATTATTATTATTATTATCCCTCCCCCCTGCTCCATTTTCAGTGCTTAAGATTGAACCCAGGGCTTCACATGTGCTAGGCAAGTGCTCTACTTCAGAGTTGCATTGCAAGCCCCTTTTTTACTTTTTATTTTTAGACAGGGTCTCACTAAGTTGTGCACTCTACCTCTGTCCTTTAACTTGCGATCCTCCTGCCTCAGCCTCCTGACTCAATGGGATTATAGATGTGTGTGACTGTGCTTAGCTTAACAGTCTTGACATGTCATTATTTTAATTGCCAGGCTACAAGCAGTTATCAGTAGTTTGAGACAATTTTCTATAAAGAAAAGAATGGATTTGTGTGTATTTTTCTTAGAAAAATACTGTATACATGCCAGATGGTATTAGGATCTTGAAAGCAAGTTTTCTCTCTTGTTTTCTTTTTCTTTTTTGATATGTTGCAAATGGGTTTCATTTTTTATTACTTTTGAGTTTGTTTGTTTGTTAATTCATTTATTGTTTTGAGACAGGGTCTTGCTATGTAGCCCCATCTGGCCTAGAACTCACTATCCTCCTGCCTCAGCCTCCTGGGATTATAGGTGCCACCACACCCAGCCTGTTTATGTTACTTTTGTAATTTAAATTTTTTTCTTTATGTAAGGATTCCTTGTGAATAATATTAGCAAATGTTTGCCTGGTGCTTGTTTGGTGCCATGCTCTGTTCTGGGTACTTTACATGGATTTAGTGATTTAACCATTGTGAGAAAGAAGGAACTCTAACTTGGGATGTTTGGGCAAGTGCCCAGGTTTGCATAGCTGCTATGTGGCAGAGTTGGGATCTGAGGCCAAGCCATGCGCCATCAGAGTCCCTGTTCTTAACCACTGTGTGACACTATTGCTCTCCTAGGAGGAAGAGGTGTCCCCATAGCAGACAAGGACACAGGAGGAAATGCACATATTTCTCTCCTACTGTTGGTTGCAGAGGTTGCCTTGATTCCCCTGAATGCCTCATAATGGCAGTACTCAGGCACTGCCCTTCAGTGAACGAATGAATACAAGTAATGTCCCCCAGGATCTGGAAAGAAATCCCAATGTGCTTTCTACTAGATTTGAGCATGACCAACCATGAACAGACTCAAGGAGGCTTCTCCCGCCTCAAGAGTTGAGTGACTTGATTTCCTCACCTCTGCTGGGATGTGGCTTTCTGCAGAGGCATCCATCCTGTCTTCCAGCTCACTGGGAGAATGGAGGATGGCCCAGGGGATCACGGCTCTTTCCCCTCTCAGGGGGGCTCACCAACCATGGCAGATGCTTGCATTAGTGGCATTCAATGGACCACATCTCCTAGATTCACACTTTTATGTTGTCCCTACCATGTTGACTCTGGGCTTGCCATGTGGCTTCTTTTGAGTAATGGGACATTAGCAAGCAGGATACAGGCAGAGTCTTGATAAGTGTTTATGCATTGGGCTGGTCTTTAAGAGTGGACCCTCTTAGAACCACCCACAGTGTTATAAGGAAGCCCATGTTAGACCACTGAATAATGTGCGGCATGAAAGAGAGGCTCTGGAAGATAAGAGGCCATATGGACATCCTCCAGCCCCAGATAAGCTCCCAGATGGATGTAACTATTAACTGAGCCCAGGGAAACCATCCAGTTCAGCCCAGTCAACTCACAGATTCATAAGAAATAAGAAATCATCATCATCTTAAGCCATGGAACTGTGAGTGGTTGGTTTGGCAGCCACAGGTAAGTGAAATACTGCTCTTCCTCACCTAGGAAACTCTTGGAAATAAAATCCTACACATCTGTTAAGCACCCACTGTGTGTGCAGCCCTGTGCTCAGTGCTGCGGGATAGTAATGAAGGGAATCTGGCTAGGAAGGGTCAGTCTGGAGAGACAAGGCTGTATGGTGCCATCAGTGCAAGGTTAAGGGCTGACCTGTGACATGGTAAGGAAAGACAGCTAGTTTCCCCGGTCTAGACCTGACACTTCACCTCTGCAAAGCTGTTGCGGTTGGTATATTTGGCAATCAGGGTTTGTGTGGTTGGAGGTATTGACCTTTTACTTTATTATAACAATGGTCTTTGATGCCCCTTAAGATCTCTGCTTTAAGAAATGCTATTCCAATGGCACTGGGAGAAGGACCTGGTAACCCCCTCCCAAAAATCAATCTGCCATTGAAAACCCTATGAACAGCAGAGAAGCACTGACAATAGTGTTTCCCCTGTTGTACAGAGGGTCGCTATGAGTCGGATACCAACTTGACGGCACCTAACAACAACAACAACAACAACAACATTCCAATGGCAGGGCAACATACCCCATGCACTTAAGAGGGGACAGTTTGCAAGGACCCTTAGATTGCAGCAGAGAGAGCGGACGAGGAATCGAGTGGCCTGTAATGTGGGGGCCATGCCATCATGGCTGTTCGGGGATGGCAGGGAGACTTGCTTGAGCTTCCACCTGGCTCAGGCTGGGACTGGCCTGCCCAGTGCTTCATTAACGCGCAGCTTCCCCAGGACAACCCATAGCTAGAACACTGTGGCTGGAGGGACTTGGAGACCTGTTGTGATGTCTTCACTGTAGGGAAGAGGAAACTGAGGCCCAGAAGTAAGAAGGGCTGACTGGGGGGCTGCAGAGTATTCTCAGTCCCTCCATCCCTGGCCTTCCTGCTAGTCGGGGCTCAGCTGTGGACGGCAGGGCCTTTCTGCCCCAGCCCCTCTCTGCCCCAGCCCCATGGGCTTCCTCTTTTTGCCCCACTCTTCAATGCAGGGCCGGCTTTGGTGCTGCAGCAAACAGGGAACTGAGACGGTCCCTCCACAGAACAAGGCTGTTCATATTGACCTCCATTTCAGGCAGGACAGGCAGCTGCAGAAAGGTGCAGAGGCACAGTTGCACACAAAGAAGTCAAAGGCACCCTGAGGGAGACCTTTCAGGAAGCAGGCAGACTGCTCGGCATTTCACTTGCTCTTAGTTTGATTTTTAATCAGAATTGCTTCCAGGAGGGCTTGCCTCATATTGCACATTTGAAGGCATCCCAGTTGTTCTTGGAACCCTACACATTGCCAAGCAGTTTCCCACCAGGCACAGCCTAGGGGCGGCAGGACACCTGGCCTCAGGAACCTCGCTGCTGGCCCTGGCCCTGTGTGTCTCATCCATAGAGATTTATGGGACCAGGCACCTCTTTTCCTTTTTTTTCAATTTTCTCTCTGAGACAAGGTGAAAGAGCGAGGGCTGTATGGAAATTCCTTGAGTCAGAGGTGCATTAGAAATACTGGGGACCCTGGGGGCCCTTGAACAAGGGGAGCACTTACTCACCAACTGGAAATCACAGACTGCTGCAGTGGTACGAGAATTTCTCAGGGCCCGGGCCTGGGCATGGGGTGGACGGTGGCAGGGTACTTAATGGGAGGACGGGGTAAGTCAGCCCTTGAGGTGTCCTCCACCTGTGCTTGCAACTGTCAGGTCAGGGTCTTGGTGCTGGAGCGGGGCCGGGTCCTGGCCAGCAGGGCAGGCTTGAGCTCCTGCAGCATCTCGCTTGTGTCAGGTGTGACCAGCAGGGGCAGGCTGCCAATGAGTGATGTCCAGAGCATTCCCTAGTGTTTTACAGTTTCATCATTTTGGGTTGTGGCCCAGCCTCCAGAAGTGGGGTCTGCAGAGGTGCCTTCCACCACACCCTGCCTGCCATCTGCAGCAAGAGCCTGATAGGGTAGGCCCGTGTCGCCTGGGGGCTCTGCCCTGATTTTCACTGTGGCTGTTGAATCTCAAGACCGTGACACAGAGCCATGAACTTGACCCCTTTCTACTCTACACTACTTCTCCCTCCTCCCTTCCTCCCTCACCTTTTCCTTCACACCTCGGCCTCAGAGAGCCAGCTCCGAGCTGGATGCTGTGTAGGGCCCTGGGCAAGGCAGGACATGGGAACCACAGAAGCCCTGGCATGGCCTCCCCTGGCACTGACTCACATCACACAAAAGCTATCAGAAAAATCCTCCACCATTTTCTATCTGTCTGATGAGTCTCCAAACTTTTTCCACAGATAGGAATGTAAAATGATGCAGCCTTGTGTAGAAAAGTTTGGCTACTCCTTAACAAGTATATATAGAATTACTAAATGACCTAGCAATTCTACTCCTAGGCATATACCCCCAAAGAAATGCAGAGACTCCATACTTGTGCATGCATGGTTATAGTAGTGATATCCACCATAGCCACAAGTGGAAACAAATGTCCATCAATACATGAATGGATAAAATTTGACAACTATGTACAATGAAATATTATTCAGCCATGAAACAGAATGGAGTTTTGATATGTGATATAGCATGAATGAATCCCAAGAACATGCTAAGTGAAAGAAGCCAGACACTGAAGTCATGCAGTATATGATTGTGTTTGCACGGAACATCCAGAACAGGTAAATCCACAGAAGTAGCAGATTAGTGACTTTCCAAGGCTTGGCAGAAGGAAATTGAGGAGTGACTTCTAAATAGGTGTGAGGTCTCCTTTAGAGGTGGTAAAAAAGGTTCTGGAACTTGGTTGATGCACATAATTGTGAATGTACTCAATGCCACTTGAATTGTGCACTTCAAAATGGTTAATTTTATGTTATGTAAATTTCACCCATTAAAAAGGAGTATATTTTTTTGATTTCATGTCTGTAGCCATAGCCCCCTAGCATCTGATCCCACCTGATCTTGAAAGCTAAGCAGTGTCTGCCTGGAGACACTGGAGTGGCTAACCGGGCCTCTTCCTTGGAGTTTGTTGGAGGATTTATCTGTGTTAGTTAGTTTTCCCCTCACTGTCACAGAATGCCTGATAGAAACAACTGGAAGGAGGAAAGATTCATTTTGGCTCATGGTTATAGAGGACTCAGTCAGTGGTTGCTTGGCCCGTATGCTTGGACAGAGCATTGTGGTGGGATCATGTTGGGAGGAAGTTCTTCTCATGGTGGACAGGAAGCAGAGAGAGGATAGGAAGGGGCCAGGGCAAGACAGAGCCCCAAGGACCTGCCCCAATGACGTACTTCTTCCTGTCAGGACCTGCCTCCTGAAGTTTTCACCACTGTCTAAGACAGCACCACCAACTGGGGACCAAGAGTTCATCACATGAGCCTGTGGGGGACTTTTCATATTAAAACAATGACACACACCTGGGTGTAGGTCAGTCACATGAAGCCTCCATTTCGGTGGTTCGAAAAAATCCATTATCAGCTATACTTTGGTCTATGAGGAAAATGAAGTACATCGTATGCACTTATTTTATCTTTTATGCTTGGCCCATATTCCATAAACAATGGTTGCTCTTTATCTGCAGACTCACCCCTTCATGGTTTCATCTTGGGCTTCTCATGAGTGGTCTAACCCAGGCCTGCCCCAGGACCAGTGGCAGCAGCAGCATCACAGGAAAGTGGATAGAGCAGGGAGGCTCCTGGGGTTGCATTGTGGACAGTGGGGGATGCCAGAGGGACCCCAGCCCTACCTAAGAAGCTCTGCCCCAGGGTAAGTGCCTCTCACCAGGGATCTTAATCTTTCCCAGGCCTAGACAGTGCCTGAAAGAAACCTGGAAGAAAGTGCTGTTTTCTAGGAGAGCTGGGACCAGAGGGCCCTTGCCAGGTTCCTCCTGAGCTGCCACAGTGGTCTCCACATGGGGTTCTTATCTGTGCTTCCTATGGTTGTAGGTTTCCGGTCTTGGGGAAATAAAGTCATCAAGTGAAAACTAATGGTAAGGAAGATGCAGCCTGGCAGGAGAGAAGCCAGTCCCCGGGGAGTGGGATGTGGGGAGGGGATCTTCTGAGTCACAGTAGTCTGGAAATTGCTTTTCTGTTCAGAAGGAGAGCCCTCTGGCTTCCATTTGAAAATAATGCTGATGATTCTCTGCTCTCTTTGGCTCTGATCTTGGGGGAAAGGGGATTTGGAACAGGGAAGGGGAGAACAGGCAGGCAGAATGAACAGTATCAGCCAGGGCCTGGCCCTGTAATTGGGAGGAGGGGTTCCTGGCATAGGGAGGGGGTACAGAGAAAAGGAGATGGTTTGGCTCGAAGGGGGAGGCTGAGAACAAAGAAAGTCAATACCCACAAAAGGAAAAGGGCAAGAATGGGGGAGGGTGCGAACAGAGCAGGGAGGCTCCTGGGGTTGCATTGTGGACAGTGGGGGATGCCAGAGGGACCCCAGCCCTACCTAAGGAGGGCAGGAGGAGACCCCCACTTTGCCCCTGACTCTGCTGTTCTTAGCACTGCCCCCTCACATATGAGTCTAATCCAGGTAGAGGGAAATCTTGCATTGCTCTGGTTAAAAATTATTGCTTTGGATAATGAAATCTTTGTCATTGGAAACTCCAAAAGAAAAAAAAGGCCCTTCAAGCGTGACTTACGGGCAGTGTGGTGATGGAAACAAATCCATCATCACATTTTCCCGCATTAGAGCAGCAGCAGAAGGTTGATTCATAAGTGGGCCGCGTGCAGTGGGTCCCCAGGGCAGGGTGGTGGTGGGCCTGGGCTGGGGGAAGCTGAGCGATAAGCATCTCGCAGGCACATTCTAGCCTTAGGTTTTCCTGAGGATTTTCCTGAGCTGTCAAAACATTTTAGAGCTGTGCAGACGCTGTGTGCTTCTCCAGAGAGATTCCATCGTACTGCTATGAAATGAACTGTACTTTTTTTTTTTCTGTAAACCCTAAACCTCACACCCACATAAAGATCTCCCAGACAAAGCAGTCTGACTCCGGCGAGTGAGCAGAACAGCTGTGAATCTGTCTGCTTGTGACACTTTTCATCTGCGAAGCACAACATGCATCCGATTTTGTATTTCATTGATCTTCTGGCTTCCCTGCAGGGTCGTTAAAGGGAACACATCCCTGAATCAATTTGACAGAGGAGGTTAGCTGTGGGCCAGTGATACTGAATGTGGTGCACAGAACCCCGGGGCTCTGGCTTGTGGTCTGGGCTCTCTCGCCCTCAGGCCTCCAAGCTGTGGAGCTAACTCTGGGCCCTGTATTTCCTCTGTTTCATGACAAAGGTTGGCTATATGGATCTAGGCTCCTGATGTTTCTATAGGGCAGAGCTCAGTAACTGTTGGCGTGAGAGGTGGGCAGAGGGCTAAGAGGAGTTCCTGAGCACAGCTGGAGTGAAGGACCTCACAAGGGCCAGGCCAGAGCCTGGCCAGTGGGTGGGAGACCCACCAGGAAGGGCAGCAACATCTATCTTACACTGTGTGGTGACATCTGATCAAGATGTCATTCCTCCCACAGCGGTTGTCACAGGGAAATAGAGTGGCCAAGTGGCTGTGTTTGTAGGCTGCAGAGAATGTTGGCATATGGGCAAGAGGTTGCTTTGCTGGTGGGCAGACTGTGCCACCTTCTTTCACATCCTCACCAAGTATTTGGTGGGTGCCTGCTGTATGCAGCTGGCTGATGTAAGTACTGGGGATTCAGAATGTCCTGGATGGATACAGCCACTCTTATGTTTTAAGGAATGGGGAGACAATAAAGAATGAATTAGAACATTTCTTATAGGACCATGAAGAAAATGTGACAGGGCGAGGGCATGGTGAGGACCTGGGGACGTCTTTAACTGGGAGGTCAGAGAGGGCTCTCCTAGGAGGAACAACTTGAAGTGTGTCTTGTGAAAGGAGGAGGAGCTGCCTATGTGGAAATCTGGGGGGAGGGCATTCCAGAGCAGGCTCCAGGTCCCTGGTGTGGGAATAGATGGACACAATTTACCAAGCTCCAGCAGCCAGATATTCTCCCAGAACCAACATGGCAGACCCTGGACGCTGGTTGGCAGCAGGCGTCTACCTCAGGCTGAGAGCCAGCAGCCCAGGCCAGACTTGGAGCCAGCACTGAGCTCCCTGCCCAGGACTCAGGGGCCAGCACTGAGCCCAGGGCTGTGTGGAGAAGGGGAGCAATAGCAGACCTTGGAGAAGAACACAATGCGTCTGGCTGCTTACGAGCTATGAGGTGGTGAGCGCCGAGACCCTTGGATTCCTCATCTGTGATTGGGGAGGAGGACGCTCTCAGGTTGGGTGTACAGATTAGAGATGGTGATACAGAGGCTTTAGGACTGGCAACCAGCCCAGGTAGCTATGGGCCCCTCCCAGCCCTCCTACCCACCTAGTTTCTCTCTGTTTCCCTGCACTCTAAGCTCCTTGGCCAGAGAGCCCACGCCCTGCCCACCTGTGGTGCCAGCCCTTCCCCCTGCCCCCACCACAGCCACTGATGGGCTCTCAGAGATGCCCAGGCCTTGGGGCTCCCTGGCACCCAGGACTGCCTGTTCTCTCAGGACTCCAGGCCCTGCTGCTCTGCCACCTGGGTCATGCAGACCCCCAACCCCCTCGGGAGTCAGCCCTGGACGAACTGCAGCTTTGTCTGAAGACAGCCCTGAAGGCCACCCCAGCTCTGCTTCTTGCCATGTGTGTGACTCTTAAGACGCCTGAGTCCAAATGACCTCATCTGTAAAATTATCTCAGGGGAGAAATTATGATTTTTACCACCACCAGTACACAGTTTTTCTCTGGGGAGGAACAACCTTGGTACTGAAAAATGCACAGATAGGACATGTGAGGGTGGGAAGGACCCTCTGGGGAGGCTGAAGAGAGAGGAGGAGTCAGGACCCATGGCACTCTGCACCAGAAGGATTGTGGTGGGGGAGAGGTGGGGACCGGGAAGACCACCTGGGACTGAAGCCAAGAGGCAGTGCCCAGAGACTTCTTAAGAACTTCGGAGCCCACTTGTTATTTTCTTTGCTGCTTGGAGTGAGATGTCCACTTCTTGCTGTTGTTCCTGAATCTTCAGAAAAGACTCGGTGTCCAACTTCCATGCCTGATTGCACCTTAAGATGCAAAGGTGGGGAGAGCTGCTGGGTCGGTGCCGGGGAGGCCTCCCAGGAAGAGTTGCAAATCATGAGAGGACAGGTCAGCAGAGGCTTGAGGTCAGCGCCAGAGGAGGTGTTCTCAGAAGGACACACAGCTCTGAGAAACCCAGGAGTCTTGGGGAGGCCCCTGGGCACACCTCGAGGAGGGGTTCGAGCCAGTCAGGGCTGGGTCTGAGGGGGTCTGTGGCCCCAGCTGACACAGGGTCTTACTTTGGGAAGATTCAGGGGCATCTGTAGGGGTTTGTGTTTGAAGGACTCCCTCACAGGACACATTCATAGACTGTCCCAGCTAGAAATAGGGGAGCTGTGACCCCAGAAGTCTTCCCTCACCTGGCCTTGGCTAGAGTGTGGGGTTTGGGTGAGTGGCATTTACAGGGGATTGCAGGTTCGGCAGCCTGGGCTGCCTAGCTCTTTCCTTAATGCCCTGTGACAGCTCAGGGCCCCCTGCAGCCTGTGTGTGTCAGACCAAGCCTCAGAAAACAAACAGCACCCACTGAGGCAGTTTCCACTCGGCACTGGCCTGCTCTCCAGACCACCAGTTCTCCAGGGACAGAGCAGGAGCTGTGCAGGATCCCCATCCTGTTTGCGAGGCTCCAGAGAGAGGACCAAGTTCCCACCCATAGTACTGGCTCCCTTTTGCCCTTGGGGAGGCATATGGGGGATGGTGGAGGGGATCATGGCTCTTTCACACAGAAATCAGGTTTGAGGCTTGGGGCTTAGAAGGAAGACACACACTCAGTCTGTCCTTGCCACCCTGATGGCCTGAGGGTCCACCAGATCTCATTTGGCTTAAGGTGCGGACAGGGGAGAAATGAGAACAGCTTGCTAAAGAGAAATGCAAGCAGAGGGCTGGAGGCGGAAGGAGAGGAGAGGGCCCTTAAGAGGGTGCTTGGAGCTTGATAGAGAAGAAACACCAAACCTACTATTTGCTTTCACTCAAATTAAGTCTGACTTGGAGCCAGCACAGCTGCTTGGGGGACCCTCTCCTGGTATCACCCAGGATCCTGGGTTTATGGGGCAGAAAGGGCTGCACTCACATGGGGCCACTGGGACCTTGGCTTCTACCTAGGGTGACCACCTTGTTCTAGTTTTAGCACTCAGAGTCCTGCATTCTGGGGACCCCTTCAGTTCTGGGCCACCCTGGACTGCGGAGCCCCCTGCTCTCACCTTGCATCACCCAGGTGCACTGGTAGCCAGTTCCCTGGTGGGCTGCTCGTCTCAAGCCCCCCAGGCTCTGCTGGATGGGCTCTTTGCCTCCTTCCCTGCCCTCTCCCGCCTATCACTGGAATTGGCTGCTCTGGCTCTCAGAAGGTGAAGGCTAGGAAGTGGGTTGTTGTTAAACAGATGTCACCCAGCCTGCACCTGAGCAAGCAGAGGAGCAGTCCAGCCCCGAGGCTTCCCACCTGCAGCACACAGGGAAGCCACAGGGGGACTCCTGTCTCTGGGGACCATCCTGCAGTGGTTGATATAAATCATTTCAAGCTCAAGCATAGAAGGGCCAGTGCATAGTTGTGTTTCTACCAGAAAGCCTTTCCTGAGACATTGGGGAGCACAGTTTCTTGAAGCTAGAACTTAGAGGAAGCTTGCAAGGTGTCTGCTGGGGACCTGTCCTCAGCACTGTCACCTCTGAATGGCATTTCCTCACTCCAGAAAGCCTCCACTCCTGCCACCTTTCCAGATAGGACAGATTCCCTCCACATGGATGAGATCCTTTAAATTTTTCTAAAAAACCAGGACCAGGAGCCTCAGATACCTGCGTTGCTCTTGGTTACAGAAGTAGTGTAGGATTTAAGACAGTTCTGGGCAAGTGAAAAGCCAGCCTAGGGAAAATGATACTTATT
The DNA here is from genome assembly GCA_007922755.1 of Pedetes capensis. Classification (NCBI taxonomy): domain Eukaryota; kingdom Metazoa; phylum Chordata; class Mammalia; order Rodentia; family Pedetidae; genus Pedetes; species Pedetes capensis. The sequence goes on along the minus strand of VMDO01008017.1, from coordinate 28,827 downwards.
AGCAGGTGAGACGTTGGTGTGTGGGGGCTCTGCAGGTGGGGCAATGGCAATAATTGGGCTAGGGGCCAGGCCAGAGAGCTTGCAGAATGCAGCAAGAGCGAAGGAAGGGGAAAAAGATGGAGGAGGATGTTCAGTCCACTTAGGAGAACAAATTACTTTTCAGCAATTTAGAATCTGCCCTTTACTGTGCCGTTGTGCTAATTCTACTCAGTTCTTTAGTGCTACACAGGGAAAGCCCTTGGATCTCTACTTACCAATGGCCTGTCTCTGGTTAGTTTGTCCTTTGTTTTGTTGTTGTTAGGTGCCGTTGATTCAGTATCCGATTCATAGTGACCCTGAGAACCACAGATGAAACACTATTGTCAGTGCTTCTCTGCTGTTCATAGGGTTTTCAATGGAGGATTGATTTTTGGGAGGCGGTTGCTGGGTTCATCTCCCAAGCCTACAGCACCTGGTGTTCCCAGGCGGTCTCCCATCCAAGTCCTAACCAGGCCCTTCCCTGCTTAGCTTCCGAGATCTGACGGGATTGGATGCCACAGGGCTACGGCTGCAGGCTAGTTTGTCCTTAGAAGGGTAAAACTGCTTGTCTTTACAGATAGTGTTTGGTTTCTTCAAGGACAGTCTCAAATTGAGGGATCCAAAAAACTCCCTTTATTTCCCATTAGTTTGCATACAGTTGCCCAGAAGAAATGCTCTTCTGCACAACCCCAGGTTCCTCTCAGATCTCCAGGCCAGGGAAGAGTGAAAAGGAAGCAGATGGGGGACTAGTCATCTCACCCTCAGGTCACATTCATTTCAGAGTGCTATGGTGGGGGGAACCTTACGTCACCCAAGAAATGATGGAAGTCTTCCCTGAGCTCCCCATCCAGGCCTTTCCCTTTGTAAGACAGGCCAGCCTGTGTGTGCCAGAGCTCAGCTTTGTGCCTTACCCAGTGGCCGTTTCCTGCTGGACTCTGGAGGGTGGGCACAGGCCCTGGGTCCACTCTCTGCAGTGTGCCTTGCCTTCCCAACTTTTGTCTCAGCTGGGGCTCCCCAGCCTGAGGGCATGGCCTCATATTCACATTTCCTGTCCCTCCTCCTGCTTCCACTTGGTCAGAGACGCCTCCTTCATAACTTCTTTAAATTCAGCAAGTTGCCCTGTTTTCTAGGCTGCACTGACCTGAAGAGTCAGAGGAAACTCAGTCACTGCAAACGCTTCTCGTCTCGTGTTTCCAACTCTTCTTCCACGCGCGTGGAGGGTTGCATTTCCCTGCCTTTTTGGAGCCAGGCTTGGCCATGTGACATGCTCCAGCCAATAAAATGTGAACCCAAGTGGTGCTGACATGTGCAAGTTTCCCTCTGCTGTGGTGACAGTGCTGGTACCAGATTGTGGCTGCTCTGAGAAAGCAGCTCAGCCACTAAGGGGAACCTGGTCCCCAAAGCTAATTTCTGACTTGGCCAAAGAGAATTATAAAAGAGAACGAAGTTCCAGAGGCTGACCCAGCAATCATAGAGGGCAATAGACAGTGGCAGCTTCTCCCAGACTGTAAAGCCAGCATCTAAACAAGAAGTGATCCCCATTTAAGGGCAGGTGCCATTAAAGGGGGCTTCACTGTCTGGGAAGGTCTCTGTGTGTTCCCCTTTCAGACTGGAGTGTCATTCTGCCTTATCCCCCCCCTTTGTGTATAGGGGGTAGGGGGCAAATAGCTTGTCACAGGAAGCCAGATAGGGAAAAACCACACACTCAGTGTAGACCTGGTGAGACTCTTGTGCTTTTCCCAGAGGACTGTGTTGGTGTATGGATTGTCTCCCTTGGGAAGACAGGGACTTGATTTTTCATGGGGTAATGAGTGTAAATCAAATGTGTTGTGAGCAGAAGGGCAGACTGTAGAAGATACTAGCTCTCAGTTCCACAGCGGACCCTTCTCAATCTCTTTTAGAGCCTGTGGGGCCTGGTTCTTTCTCCCTGGAGTATAACCCTGTGGATTGTTTCCATCATTGAAATGTGAATGGAGGTGATATGAATTACTTCTGGGCAGTGCACAATTTGCCATTCTGTCTCTCCCTCTGCCAGGATGACAGGCACTGTTCCAGATGGTGGCTGCTCCATCAAGCCAAGTCCATTGTGATGACAATTTAGAGCTACTGGCCAACTGAAAGACATGTTTCATGAGCAAGAAATCAGCCTTTTGTTAATTGTTCATTGTAAACCACTGAGATTTTGGTTATCTGAACGTAATTGAGTTCATTCCAACTCATACCCTCTAACACAAACACATTCTTTCATTCAACAGATGTTGACTTATTATGTGCCACCCTGAGCTCCAACAATACTGAGATTAATACAATGCAGTTCGTTGCCTTTAAGGAACTTACTGTTTGGTGAGGGAGACATCTTTGCACTTCAAATATGTCTGTGGTAGGTATTAACACTCTGGAGCCTTTTCTGACTGTCCTGGTAATCTTTAAACATCTCTCCTCCACCAGAACTCAAAGCTCCTACAGGATAGGGATTAGTTGGAGGGAGAATGGCCAAATGGATGGATGGATGGATGGGCAGATGGATGAATAGGTGAATAGTTGGCTGGCTGGCTGGATATATGGCTGGCTGGAATGAAGGAGTGAATTTGGTTGAACTGGTCTGATTGAAGAGATGTTCTTAGGACTCATCCTCTACCCTTTCTCCACACTTTATTAAGCTTCAATAGGAACATGGGTAGTATTCTTCTCTGGTTCTTAGGTATTAGTAAGCTTGATATTATCGATTCAAGACATTTACCTGAGTGACAGCAATATATACTACTCATTTATTCTCACCTTTGTTAAGCACCTTCTGTGGCCACTGCCTTTCAAGGGCCAGATGTGATTCTTGAATAGATAAACCTCATTTTTGGCCTCAGAACATGATTTTAGCTGGTTGAGGTGGTACACGCTTGTAATCCTGGTGATGGGGAGGTTGAGGCAGGAGGATCATGAGTTTGAGCCAGAGGTAGCCTGCATAACTTAACAAGCTCCTATCCCAAAATTACAAAAAAAAAAAAAAAAAAATGGGTTGGAGGTGCAGCCCAGTGGTAGAATTCCCTGGATTCAATCCCCTAATACCTCAAGTAAATAAATAAATAAAAGTTTCCACAAGAGCCCACCTCAACCCTTTACCCTTATATTTCTCTTTTCCACTTCATCCTGCCACTGACTTATTAGAAGTTTGAGGCAAGTCCAAAGAAGCCTTGGATCTTCCCTTTTTCCCCTTCTTATACCAGGGAATGTCCATGTTTTGGGTTGGACTAGCATATCAGCATGTGTTTTAAAATGTTTTGTTTGCTTCTCAATGTAATTTGAGGCAGTTTGCTATAAGAGTATGGTCTGCATTCACTGTAATGACAATTTCAGGCAGGGTTTGTTCTAGACTAAATTGTGAAGTCTGAGTCATGGTCTTTGGCTCCGTTTTCAACATCTCATCTCATCTATATTCCTGATTCAGACTGAATGCTAGAAAGAACACAGGGACTAGAATCAGTATGTCTGGATTCTCTGGGACCCTCCAGTAACTAGCAGGTTAGGTCGTGTTGCATCCCTTGGCCTTGGTCACTTCCTTTGTAAGAAGCCATGGTCATACTCAGTGCCCATAGATGCCATTGCCAGGTCCAGCACTGTAAAGTTTTTCTGCTCACATGCAAAAGTGAGATTTTTATTTCAAATTAAATGTTATTCATGATTGAATAGGTAATAGAATTGTGTGGTTTAAAACTCATAGTAATATGAAAAAATACTACAGTAAGAAGCTTTGTTCTATCCCCATCCATCTCATCACCCTTTTCTCCATCAAGAGCTGAAAGGTCAGACAAAGGTCTAATTACCAGAATTTATAAAGAACTCAAGAAAAAAATTCCCAAGAAAACAACCCAATATACAAATGAGCAAAGGAACTGAATAGACAGTTCTCAAATGAAGAGGGAGGTCCGTAAAGCCATGAAACACATGAAAAAATGCTCAATATGCCTAGCCATTAGGGAAATGCAAATTAAAACAACTCTGAGATTTCACCTTACAGCAGTAAGAATGGCCAAGATCAATGAAACAAATAACAACAAATGCTGGCGATGTTGTGGAGAAAAGAATTGTTGGTGGAGCTGTAAATTGGTCCAACCACTGTGGAAATCAATATGGAGGTAGCTTAAAAACTAAAAATAGATCTACCCTATGACCCACTTATAACACTATTGGGAATTTACCCAAAGGGAGATGTGTCATCATACCACAGAAACACCTGCATCTCCATGTTCAATGCAGCGCTTTTCACAATAGCAAGGATATGGAATCAACCAAAGTGCCCTTCAACAGAAGAATGGATTAAAAAACTATGGTACATACATGCAATGGAATACTACTCAGCAATCAAAAAAATGAAATAATGCCATTTGCAGCAAAATGGATGGAATTGGAGAAAATTAAAGTGAACGAACACAAGCTCAGAAAGAAAAACACCACATGTTCTCACTCATAGGTGGGAGCTGAATCAAAATTATAAGAAGGAAAAATCCTATACAAAGATTGGTTCATAATAAAAGAAAAAAAAAGCTAAGAATGGTATTAGTATAGATGGTCTTGAAAATGCATGTAATAGTTCTGACAAGGTAAAAGGAAAGTTCACTACAGAAAAGGTTTCTATCTTAAACAGAACTGGAACCCAAGGATATATAGAAAAATATTACCATAAAAAGACAAGTAAATGGAAGAGAAGTCTTTGATTGAGGGGTGGGATGAAGGGAGGAAGCATGCAAGAGGGTAAGGGGGAACCTATATGAATAATGTACAACAAAATGCATATATGGAAATTTCACAATGAAAAGCATGTCATAATGAATCACATTAAAGTGTACATTAAAAATTTCCAATAAAAAAGAGGAAATTTATTGATAAATATTAATATGATGAGTTATATAACAGAATATAAATCATGAATCAATATATTTTAGGTATAAGGTTATTTTAAAACATGCTTACTACAGCTCCCCAAAATAGTCTTTCTTATTCTTGGAGCAAATGTACTTATTTTTTCTTTAAGGGAAAAATATTTTCCTAACCCATTATAAGAGCTTCCCAGTGTGAAATGTGGAATAACAACAAAAAAGAGTTGAAAGGTCTAAGCCAGGCACAGTGGCTTATGCCTGTGATCTCAGCAACTTGGAAGGCAGAGGCAGGAGGATCACAGGTTTGAGGCCAGAGGCAGTCTGAGTCACTTAGCAAGATCCTGTCTTAAGATAAAAGATAAAAAAAAAAAAAAAAAAAAAAAAGGCTGGAGATGCAGCCTAGTGGTAGAAGACTGGCAAAGTATGTGTGAATCCCTGGATCTAACCTCTAACTAAAACAAACAAAACAAAAGAATTGAAGGATCTAAGATTACCATGCTTGTAAGCTTACAGTAAGCCTGCCACTCTTTCATGGGTATAAGCAAAACATTTTTCACAATCAGGTAAGAGGCAAAGGACATCATCACTCACAGTACATTAGGCAGGATGGGTTTGATGGTCACATTGGTTCCCCGTGTTCCCAAGTTCTGTGGGGGCCTTGTGGAGTGGATCAAGTGAATGCTGCACACATACAAGGTTTGCATCCTAAGGCAGAAATCCTAAGTTTAGGAAACCCCAGTCTTTTATATTGGGCCAAGAATCTGCCCAATCTTTGCACTTTTACCAGACAGCAAACAAACTTGTTTTCTGCTCTGGAAAAGATACTTCCTCTGTCTTCTAAGGCTGTTTCTATACATACATTCTTTTTAATCCCCAGTAACTTTTTATTAGTAATTTTTAGTGTACAACTTAATAGACTTGATTACAATATTTCCATGCATCCATATCATTGTACATTGGTCTTGTTCACCTCCTCCATTACCCTCTCATGTCCCCCCTCCCCCACCCCCTTCCTCACCACCAGTGGTCTCTCTTCTTGCATGTCTTATTTGTGGATATATCTCTATCTATATGTATATCTTTATATATATATGCATATGTATATCTCTATTTCTCTATCAGAAGCTGAGATTTAGCTCAGTGGGTAGAGCACCGCTCTGCAGTCTCTGAGGTCCTGAGTTCGATTCCCAGCACCGCAAAAATGGGGAAAGAACATGGCAGTCCACTCCCGAGGCAATCTCGAAACAGTCAGCCATTGAAAACCGTATGAGGGTCGCTATGAGTTGGGCACAACTTGACAGCACCTAACAACAACAACAACAACAACAATTTATCGATCTATACATCCAGATTTTACCTTGAGGAGAAAACGTGACATTCTCTTCCTTTACTCCAATACCCTTTCTTGTTGTCCCTCTCCTTTTCTTTCTTATCTCCTCCTACATAGCCCCCTTCTACTTTCATGACCTATATATTTTAATATTAGTATATATCAAAATATAACATCCACATATGAAAGAAAACATGCAATGTTTTCTTTCTGGGTCTGGATTATTTTAGTTGAAATAATGATCTCTAGTCCCATCCATTCCAGAAAATATCATAATTTCACCCATCTTTATGGCTGAATAAAGCTCCATGGTGTATATATACTACATTTTCCTTATCTATTCATTTGTTGATGGACACTTAGGTTGACCCCAAATCTTGACTATTGTGAATGTTGTTATTGTTGTTAGGTGCGGTCGAGTTGGTGTCTGACTCATTGCAACCTTACGTACAACAGGCAAAACAGTATTGTTAGTGCTTCTCTACCATTCATAGGGTTTACAATGGCTGATTATTTTTGGGGAGTGGGTTGTCAGGGTCTTCTCCCAAGCCTATAGCACCTGGTGTTCCCAAGAGGTCTTCCATCCAAGTACTAACCAGGCCTGACCCTGCTTAGCTTCTGAGATCTGACGGGATGGAATTCCACAATGGTATGGCTGCAGGCTGGCTATTGTGAAAAGCACTGCAATAAACATGGATAAGCAAGTATCTCTATGGTATGTTGACTTATATTCCTTCAAGTATATACCCAGGAGTGGTATTTCTATTTGTAGTTTTTAGAGCAACCTCCATACTTACTTCCATAGTAGCTGCACCAACCTACGTTTCCACCAGCAGTGTACAAGGGTTTCTTTCTCACTGCATCGTTGCCAGCATTTGTTGTTTGTTTTATTGATGGTGGCCCCTCTGACTGGAGTGAGATGGTATCTCAGTGTGGTTTGGATTTGCATTTCCCTGATGGCTAAGGATGTTGAACATTTTTTCATATGATTGTTGGTCATTTGTATTTCTTCTTTTGAGAACTCTCTGTTCAGTTCATTTGCCCATTTTTTTGATTGGATATTTTGCTTTTCTGATGTTTAATTTTTTGAGCTCTTAATATATTCCTGATAATAATCCCCTATTTGATGTGTAGCAGGCCAAGGTTTTCTCCAGTTCTGTAGCCTGTCTCTTCACTGAAAATTGTCTCCTTTGCTGTGCAAAAGCTTTTAGATTTAATGCAATCCCATTTGTCAATTCTTGATTATTGTTTCCTGTGCTGTTGGGGTCCCATTTAGAAAGTCCTTGCCTATGCCTATGAATTAAAGTGTTTTCCCTATATTTTCTTCTAGCAATTTCAAAGTTTGAGGTCTTACATTAAGGTCTTTGATCCATTTTAAACTGATATTTGTAGAAGGTGAGGGAGAGAGGGATCTAGTTTCAATCTTCTACATGAGAATATCCAGTTTTCCCAGCACTATTTGTTGAAGAGCTTGTCTTTTCTCCAGTTTATATTTTTGGCATCTTTGTTGAACATCAACTGGCTATGGCTACACGAGTATATTTCTGAATCCTCTATTCTGTTCTATTGGTCTACATGTGTGTTTTTATGCCAGTATCATGCAGTTTTAGTACTATTACTCTATAGTATAATTTGGAAATCAGATATTTTGATGCTCCCCATGTATTGCTCTTTCTGCTCAGGACTACTTTGGTGATTTGAGGTCTTTTATGCTTCTATATGAATTTCATGATTGTTTTTTTCTATTTCTGTGAAGAATGCCATTGGGATTTTGATGGGAATTACATTAAATCTGTAGATTTTTTTGGTGATACAGCCATTTTCACAAAATTAATTCTTCTAATCCATGAGTGTGAGAGGTCTTTCTATCTTCTGGTGTTCTTCAATTCCTTTCTTCGGTGTTTTAAAAGTTGTTATTGTAGAGGTCTTTGACCTCCTTGCTTAGGGTTATTCCTAGGTATTTTATTCTTTTTGAAGATAGTGAATGGGATTGTTTTATAGATTTCTTTCTCAGCTTGGTCATTATTGGTATACAGAGAAGCTATGATTTTTATATGCTGATTTTGTATCCTACTTCTTTGCTGGAAGTATTTATCAGCTCTAAGGGTGGAGTCATTAGAGTCTTTTAAGTACAGTGTAGTTTGACTTCTTCCTTTCCTATTTATATCTCTTTTATTTCTTTTCTTGCCTTATTGCTGTGGCTAATAGTTCAATTGCTATATTGAATAGCAGTGGATAGAGTGGACACCCTTGTTTCACTTTGATTTTAAAGTAAATGCTTTCAGTTTTTCCCCATTTAGGATGATGTTGACTATAGGTTTTATATATTGCCTTTATTATGGTGAGGTATTTTCCTTCTCTTCCTAGTTTCTTCAGGGTTTTTATCATGATGTTGAACTTTGTCAAAGGCCTTTTCTTCATCTACTGAGATGATCATGTGATTTCTGTCTCTGAGTCTATTTATGTGCTATATTACTTTTATTGTCCTGCATACGTTGAACTATCCTTGGATCCCTGGAGTGAAACCAACTTAATCATAGTGTATGATCCTTTTAATGTGTTGTTGTAGTTGATCTGCAAGAACTTTTTAAAGGATTTTTAAATCTATGTTGATCAGGGAAATTAGTCTGTAGTTGTCCTTTTTTCATTGTATCCTTATCTGGTTTTGGTATCAGGGTAATACCGGCTTCATAGAATGAGTTTGGTAATGTTCCTTTCATTTCTATTTTATAGCATAGTTTGAGGAGCATTGGTACTTGTTGTTGTTGTTGTTAGGTGCCGTTGAGTCGAGTCCGACTCATAGCCACCCTATGTACAGCAGATCGAAACACTTGCCGATTCTGTGCCAGGCAAACAATCTTATTTATGTTTAAGCCCATTGTTCCAGACACTGTGTCAGTCCATCCGGTGGAGGGTTTTCCTCTTTTGCATTGATCTGCCACTCCCCCAAACATGATGTCTTTCTCTAGGGATTGATCTCTCCTGACAACATGTCCGAAATATGTAAGACACAGTCTGGCCATTCTTGCTTCCAAGGAGCACTCTGGTTGCACAACTTCTAGGACAGATCTGTTGGTTCTTTTGGCGGTCCAAGATATATTCAATAAATGTCTCCAGCACCACAATTCAAAAGCATCAATTCTTTTTCTGTCTCTCTTGTTCAATGTCCAGCTTTCACAACTATATGATGCGACTGAAAATACCATGGCATGAGTCAGACGCACCTTCGTCTTCAATGTGACATCTTTGCTTTTCAGTACTCTAAAGAGATCTTTTGCCAAAGCTTTTCCTAGGGCAATGCATCTTTTGATTTCTTGACTGCTGCTTCCATGGGTGTTGATTATAGAGCCAAGCAAAGCAAAATCTTGGATAACCTCAATCCTTTCTCCATTTATTGTGAAGTTGCGTGCTGACCCAGTCGTAAGGATTTTTGTTTTGTTGATGTTTAGTCGTAACCCATATTGAAGGCTATGATCTTTGATCTTCATCTATAAATGTTTCAAATCCTCTTCACTTTCAGCAAGCAGAGTGGTGTCATCTGCAAAATGCAGGTTGTTAATGAGTCCTCCTCCAATCTTGATGCTGCGTTCTTCCTCATAAAGTCCAGCTTCTCGGATTATTTGCTCAGAGTATAAATTGAAGAGATAGGGTGAAAGTATACAGCCCTGATGCACACCTTTCTCAACTTTAAACCACACAGTGTTTCCTTGTTCTATTTGAACAACTGCCTCCTGGTTCATGTACAGATTTCTCATGAGTACAATTAGGTGCTCTGGTATTCCCATTTTCCGAAGTGTTATCCATAGTTTATTATGATCCACACAGTCAAATGCCTTTGCATAGTCAATAAAACAGATAGACATCTTTCTGATATTCTCTACTTTTGGCTAATATCCACCTGACATCACCAATGATGTCCCTGGCTCCCTGCCCTCTTCTGAATCCCACTTGATTTTCTGGTAATTTCCTGTCTATATACTGCTGCAGTTGCTTTTGAACATTGGTACTAATTCTTCTTTAAAAGTCTTATAGAATTCAGCAGTGAATTCATCTGATCCTGGACTTTTCTTTATTGGAAGGCTTTTTATTATTGCTTCAATCTCCTTGCTTGTTATAGTTCTTCATACATTGTTCATATCCTTGTGGTTTAATTTTGGCAGGTCATGTGTCTAGAAATTTATGCATCTCATCTAAGTTTTTCAGTGTTTTGGAATATAATGATTCTCTGGATTTTGTTGATACCTATTGTAATGTTCCCTTTTTCTTCCCTAATTTTATTAATTTGAGTCTCTCTCTCTCTCTCTCTCTCTCTCTCTCTCTCTCTCTCTCTTTCTCTCTCTCTCTCTGGTTAGTTTGGCTAAAATTTTGTCAATCTTGTTCATATTTTCAAAGAACAAGCTCTTTGTTTTATCAATTCTTTTTATTCTTTTCATCTTCATTTCACTTATTTCTGCTGTAATCTTTCCATTTACTGATTTGGGGTTTTGCTTCTTCTTGTTTTTCTAAGACCTAGAGGTACATCAAGTAATTTACTTGAGTCCTCTCTGATTTTTTAACATAGGCATTCATAGCTATAAACTTTCTTCTTAGAACTGCCTTTGCTGTATCCCAGAGGTTCTGGTAGGTTGTAATTTCATTTTGTTTTGATTCTAAGAATATTTTTATTTCCTTCCTCATTTCTTCAAGGACCCATTGATCACTTAAGGATGTATTGTTCAATCTCCATGTATTTTTATAGATTCTATAATTTCTTTTACTCTTTATTTCTATTTTTATTCTATATGGTCTGATGTTGTTGTTGTTGTTAGGTGCTGTCGAGTTGGTATCTGACTCATGGTGACCCTACGTACAACAGGCGAAATACTATTGTCCGTGCTTCTGTGCTGTTCATAGGGTTCTCAATGGCAGATTGATTTTTGGGAGTGGGTTGCCAGGTCCATCTCCCAAGCCTGCAGCACCTGGTGTTCCCAGGTGGTCTCCCATCCAAGGACTAACCAGGCCCGATCCTGCTTAGCTTCCAAGATCTGATGGGATAGGATGCCACAGGGCTATAGCTGCAGGCATATGGTCTGATAAGATACATTAAATTTTTTAATTTTTCTGTATTTGTTAAAACTTGATTTATGGCCTAATATGTGATCTGTTTTAGAGAAAGTTCCATGTATATTCTATAGATTTTGCATGGAATATTCTGCAGACGTCTATTAAGTCCATTCAGTCTATTGTAGTGTTTAACTGCCAAGCTTCTTTGTTGAGTTTTTGTCTAGATGTTCTATCTATTAATCAGTGGGCTATTGAAGTCACCCAGTATTACTGTACCTGGATTTATCTGTCCCTTTAAGTCCAGTAGTGTTTTCTTATGAAGTTGTGTTCACTATTGTTCTGTGTATCTATATTTATAATTGTTGTATATTCTTGATCATTGTTTCCTGTATTAATAGGTAGTAGCCTTCTTTATTTCTTTGGACTAACTTTAACTTGAAGTCTACTTTGTCTGATATAAGGATGGCTGCTAGTTCTTTTTGTTGGATTCCACTTACTCGATATATCAATTTTCTTTCTTCCTCCCTCCCTCCCACACTCTCTTTCTTTGTTTCTTTGTTTCTTTCTTTCTTTCTTTCTTTCTTTCTTTCTGCTTTTGGCAGTATTTGGGGTTGAACTCAGGGCCTCACACTTGCATGCTTTGCAAGTGCTGTACCGCTGACCTGCACTCCCAGCTCATTTTTTTACTTTTTGAGACAAGGTCTTGCTACATTATGCATATGCAGACTGCCTCTAGTCTCAACTTGCAATCCTCCTGCCTCTGCCTCCCAAGTCACTGGGATTATAGGCATATGCCATCATGGCTGGCTGATATATCAGTTTTCATCCTTTTGCTTTCAGTCTGTGAGTGTCCTTGCCAGTAAGATGTGTTTCTTGCAGACAACAGATCGTTGGATCTTATTTTTCAATCCAATTTACTAATCTATGTCTTTTGAGAGTTAAGACCATTTATTTGTATTTAGATTTATTACTGAGAGGGGTTTGTAGATTCTTATACCTGTGTTGGGTATTTTCCTAGTTGATTCACATACTGTTCACTCTTTCTCCTTATTCATATTCAGAATTTGTTGGTTTTTTGAGTTAGGCATGACTGATTGTTTCCTAGTTCTCTGTTCCTATCATGAAGTTTATTCTTTCCTGTACTCTTGTGATAGATATTGTCTTTCTTCCTCTTGTGTACACAGGACTCCTTTAAGTATCTTCTGGAGTGCTGTCTTGGTGGTCATGTATTGCTTTGGAGTGTGCTTGTCTTGGAAGGTTATTTCTCCATCCATTTTAAATGATAACTTTGCTGGATATAATAAGCTTAGTTGACAGTTATTTACTTTCAGGGCTTGATATGTATCATTCCATGCTTTCCTGGATTTTAGAGTTTGTTCTGAGAGTTCTGCTGTTATTCTGATGGGTTTGCCTTTGTAAATGAGTTGGTGGTTTTCTCTTGCTGCATTTAATATTGTTTCTCTATTTTGTAACCTTGGCATTTTAATTATAGTTTGTCATAGTCAGATTCTTTTCTGGTCATGTCCTTTTGGTCTTTTAAATGCCTCCTGTATTTGTTTGCCCATTTCTTTCTCCATATTTGAGAAGCTTTCTTCTATAATTTCATCAAGAAGGTTTTCTATGCTTTTAGTTTAGGGGTTTTTTTCCCCCTCAGCTTCTTCTGTCCCTTGGATTCTTAGGTTTGATTTCTTGATCATGTCCTAGAGTTTTTGGAATTTGTGGTCACGTTCTTTTATTTTGTCCCCTGTGTTGCTATCTGAATATAGAATTTCCTCAACTTTGTCTTCCATCTGAGATATTGTATCTTCTGCTTGATCTAGTCTATTGGTGATGCTTTCCACTGTGTTTTTTATTTGGTTGATTGAGTTCTTCATTTCCAGAATTTCTGTTTGGGTCTTTTTCAGAAGTCTCAATTTCCTTGCTGGATTTCTCATCCATTTTTCTGGACCTTTCTTCTCCTTCAGGGATGCCCTGAATTCTTAAGTTTCATTTTTTCATTCTATCTGAGTTCTCCTGGAAATCTTTTTTTAATACCTTTATCATTGATTCCATTTCTGACTGTTTGTACTTAGGTTCATTTATGGCATCTTCAGAATCGGAAATCCTCAGCTCAGATGCGTCCAGTCTCGACGAAAAGGATTCTTTAGCTGAGTTCAATTCAGTTAACTTGGATTGAGTTTCAAGGAGAGTTGCTTGGTTTTTCCTTATCATTTCTAACTGGGATGATAGAACAGATTCCAAGTGAGATACCTTCTTTTCAAGGATTTCCAGGGTGCTTGTAGTATTCATTTTAATTTCTCTTAGCACATTTATAACCATGACTCTGAATTCCAAATCAGAGATCTCTAAGAGTTGAGAGTCCTTAGAGTTATTTGTTGGGGGGTTTGCTCTGTGGGGCCTTCATATTCATCCTGCCCCTTTGTGTTTTTTGAAGGTTTACTTTGTTTGCCCGTAATATGTTCTGGGACATAGAAGTCATCTCTCCTGAGTGCGCAGAACTTCTCCGTCTGTTATTCCTTTGAGATTGTGTGGTGCTGAATCTCTGGTGCTTATTTGAGCTTATAAACTGGGTATATTCTCAGCTTTTTGGTCTGTGTGGCTCTCTCTTTAGTCCACCGGCCCAACTCCAAAAGGGGCTAGGGGCTAGGGAGGTGATAGATTTTGTTTCTCTTCTGTGGGTTGAGAAAGGGGGGGATCTGGTGACAGAAGAGGGGGAAAGAGGATGTAGAGGACAGAGGCTAATAGAAATAACTGTCAAAATTAAAATTAAGGTTAAGACTTACAGGTAAAATAATTAAAACAAAGACACATATATAGCTTAAGAAAAAGAAGGAGAAGAGAAAAAAGGAAGAGAGTAAAAGAAGAAAGGAAGAAAAATAGAAATGAAAAAGAAAGAAAAGAAAAGAAAAAAAACTCATGCATACATGCTCCCACACACATATAAATACACTTGTAGTCAGGTGCAGTGATGCAGGCCTGCAATCCTAGCGGCTTGGGGGGCAGAGGCAGGAGGATTGCAAGCCCCAGATCAGAGGCAGTTTGCGCAACCCAGCAAGACCCTGTCTCAAAAAGTAAAAAATATGGGCTGGGGGCACAGCACGGTGGTCCAGCACCTACAAAGCAAGCAGGCACAAGACCCTGGGTTCAAACCCCCGGGGAAAAAAAAAGCCTTTGTATGTTCTTGCAGGTAGAATCGGCACTGTGGACACCCAGTTCCACCAGGTGAAGTCGATACTGCAGGAAGCAGTGCTCCCTACAGAACGTAGGGTGGCAGTGTTTTCACACAATCTGTAGGAGCAGTCTGTCTTAGTCTATAGGGATTTGGCCGATTACGTAGAAAACGGTAGACCGCCCCACAATGTCCTGGGTTTAAGTGGGACACCGAGTGCCCAAAGAGATGGTTCCACGAAATATTCTGTGTCTATTGTATTGTTTGAGAGGCAGTGGAACCTGTAGGGTCCTCCCTGGAGTTCTCCCTGTCCCACGTAATTTGGGCGCCAATTCCCCAAATCAGAGATTTCCGGCCCAAAGCCTATAGCATGGAGGAAATATGGCTGCTATCATGGATTTTTTTATTGCAGGGATTTCCGCCCACTTGGGAGACCACTTGGGAGGACCATATCCTCTTGTGGGTGGGTGTTGGGGATTTTTAAAATAATATTTCCCAGCTAGGGTCCCTCATGACAGTTTGAGGGGCTGACCCCTAGTTGACCCCAGGGCTCATCTCACTCACTCAAAACAGCCCCTCCCATCGAGTGAGCAAAGATGGCCCCTGGCCAGCTTGACCAGCCTCAACCACCTTAATTTTGATTGGCTCCCCTCATCACCTTGCAGGTAATAACTGTCTCCACCTGGCAGTTATGTCTGTTTGCCCACTGTACTGGCCAGCTGTGTGCCCCGATTGGCTGAACCCCACCATGTGACCCCTCCAGGACCCTATAAAAGCAGGGCTCCTGGACCCCATATCACTCCTTTGACCCTCACCTCTCTGACCATCTCCTGAACCTCATCACCTGGACCAGCGCTCCCTACTCCAGCAAGACCATCTAGCAAGCTGGTGAGATCAAGCCCAGGGGCCCCGAAGAGCCAAAGGCATCTAGCAAGCCACGAAGAGCCTCCCAACTCCTCCCATCCTTGGGAAGGAGGGGGGTAAAGAAGGCGAGCCGCGAGAGTCAAGACCATCGGACCTCAACTGAACACCAGCGGCTGTGGCTGTGCCTTTAAGGCTGAGCTGTACCAGCACTTAGCCTGCAGCATT
>VMDO01008017.1:0-13207 GCA_007922755.1 Pedetes capensis | reverse complement strand
AACCATCTGAAGGTCTCCTGAGGTCCTTCTTTCCCGACACCGGCCACGTGTTTATGTTGAGGGTTTGGCCCTAAACTTTAGCTGGGCTAGAGCTAAACCCCGACAGGTGGGATGATATCCAACACCCCCCCCCCCCGGAGGGAATCTGTAGCAGGTCTGTCCATGCATGGCGATTGCTCTGGAAACTGCTCTTATTGTGTCTAATTGTGCCGCTAGGCTCTGCTGAAAAGGAGCACTCTGTCCGCGTGGGGCTCAGCTGCCTCCGCAGACCCCATCTTTCTCCACAGTGTAGTGGAATGACTTATGTGTGCCTGGGATCCGGGTGTATGTGTACCCGTATGTCTGTGTAGATTGCGTCTGCACCACTGTCCCGTCACAATAGGAGGGAGGGAGCCGAGTTTCAGCTCTGGATGAGTACTGCTGGCACCAGTTTCCCAGATCCTTCCACGATCACTCCCTATACCCTCATGTATCTACTCTCGTGCATCTGATCCCTATTTTCTTGCATGAAGGACCTACAACAGCCAAACATCTCAGGCTGCGGGATGTGTGCTGTTAAAGATGGCAATTCTATGTGCCACCTCAAACTGACTCACCTGAAACTTGTAGTTTGTGTCCCGCGGGCAGGGTGACAGTGTGATGCCAAGGTTGCACTCCATGTTGGGTCCGGCTCCCATGGGTGTGTGTGCAAAGTCCCCTCTGAGTCTCTGGGATTCTATCTGCCATCTGCATGATGGAGAAATGGTGGAATGGCGGTCCCACTACTGACCTCTGTGTAGCTCCTCTGAAGCCAAATCCTCGATTTCAGTGTTCGTCCAGTTTCATCCTCTATCTCCCAATCTAAACTATCATTGTTTCTATCTATTCAATGTGAGTTCCAAACACTTAACCAAGGCTTCCCTCTACTCTGGGACAGAAGGCATGTGTTATCTGTCTGCCATCTTGCCCCCTCTCCAGTTTTTCAAATTTTGAGTAAGGCTGGACGTTTCCCCTCAGGCCTTTTGTGTCCCAGTATTCCATAGGTCTTTGGCCCTCATTGAGAAGCTCCTTCTGAGACTCTTCTATGCTTTCTGCTGCACTGAGATTGCTGACACCCAAGACCTCTTGCGTGATCAGTGGCAGAGTGCAGCTCCCTCCTCCAGAGATACCTCAAGGACATGCTCCCTAACTAGGATCCCAGGAAACCCCTGAAATGCTGTTTGTTCTCCCTCTTAGAGTTGTTTTTTTTTCTTTAATATAAATGAAACAAATTCACTGGTTTTATGGGAGGAGGCTTACACATAGTGTTACTAGGTGTATGAGGCATCCATTTACATACTTTCCTACAGCAAAGGAGAAGGAAGAGAAAGAGAAAAAGAAAAGTGTTCGCACTCCCCCAAACTGTGAAGGGATTCGCAAGCACAGAGTGAAGGGGGCCCAGCCTGGAAAACAGGGTCCCTTCCTCCCCAGGCCAAACACTTGGAATTTTCCTCCTCATCATCAGGAACTGGAATATAGCTTAGGTGAGGGTGAAAACTGAGTTAGAGAAGAGAGAGAAAGTCCAAGTTGCTTATAAAGAAAGCCAGACTAGAAAGTGCTGAACTCTGCCTGCCCTGGCAGTCCAGATGTGGATGGCTGTGAAAGGGACTGTCCAGGGGGCCCCAATTTGCTGTTTCAGACTTCTTCCCTTGGCATCCTCCAGGGCAAAGTCAATAGCAGGATTACACTGCAGAGCTGGCCTGTCAGTGAATTCCTGAAGTGGGGTCAACATCTGCCAGCTGGAAAGCAAGCAGCCTGGTAGCATGTGGGGGACGCTTTCCCCTGACCTTTGCCTTCTCTCTGGAGTGCTGAGCACATGTTTGGAAGCTTCCACATCAGCATGACTCACACCTAGCACCAGACCCTGGCCAGAGTCCCAAGATGTCCGCGGCACATGCAACGAGCATCGTGGGCCCACATGCGTTCCTGTAGGGATGACTCTCCCCTTGGTGCCCCTGCACCTACCACATAGCCAGCCATGTGGAAGCAACCCAGGCATCTGCCAGCGGCTCCTGGTAGAGAGTGCTGACAAGTCATTCCACCTGGTAATATTCCTGGCTCAGGAGACAATAGTGCACCGTGGTTAAGAACCCGCTGCATCTCTTGCTATCTGGGAGACTTCAGCAAATTATTTAAGCACTTGGAACCTCACTTTCCTCACTTGTAAAATATGGATAATGAAAGTTCTTGAGTCCTGTGGAGAGTGGCCATGCCATTGATGGCGATTTTGTCCCTCAGGTCAAAATCACGTTGGTTGTCTTGGGCCTTGTCTTAGAGTCCTAACCCAAAGCTCTGCCTTCAACATGGCAACCTGCATCAGTGATCTGACCCTTTCTCAGCAACTTGACTGCTTCCTCTCTGGTCTATGCCACCATCTTCTCTCCACAGCACCACATTATTAGCTTTTTCATAAGTCCCTCCTCCTACCCTTGGCCTCCTGCAGTCAGTTCTTCCACACAGCAATCAGAGGAATCCTTGCTGAGACATAAAGGTAGATCCTCTGTGTCCCTTGCTGTGGAGGAAGTCGGCTGCTGTGTCCAGATGACACTCAAGTGGCCTGTGGAGAGGGCCATGTGGTGAGACATCGAGCCTCCTACCAACACTTGTTGAGCAAACCATCCTTTAGCCCCATCACGCCTTCTAGTCCTACCCAAGCTGACATCCTGATGATAAACTCCATGAGGGGCCCCGAGCCAACGCTCAACTAAACTGCTCCTGAATTCCTGAACCACAGAAACTGGGATAATAAATGTTAAGGGGTAATTCATTGGAAAAAAAAAAAAACACAAAAAAACAATAACTAACACAGATTTTCAGTATCTGCAAGAGGTGGCTACCATAACAAATACCTACACATGTAGGAGTATATTTGGGAGAAGGAGGTAAGTGGCAGCTGGGAAGGTATTGAAGAGCGTGTTCCTGAAAGCTTAAAGTACCGTGAGTGCATGTAGGAGAAGGCTGCTGGCAGGGACTGAAAGGATACGAGGAACATGTCATTAGAACCAGATAAAGGGAATCCAGTTATGCACTGGCAGAAGGTTTAGCAACAGCGTCACCTGTGGTTATGTGGAAACAGAAAATGTATCTAATGAACTGTGTAATAGTTCCAGCCAAAGTGGTAAAAGTTTCACCTGGTTTTTGATGCTTATACTAAAATGCAACACAGGAGGGAAATAAGTTAAAGGAAAATCTATTAAACAAAAAAGAGCCAAGACTTACTCATTTAGAGGCTTTCCCACATCTGCAGATGCCAAATGATGGTAAAATTAAGAAACATCTTTCAACTAAGGATCAAATCAAGGGCACTGCCAGGAAAACATGGTCCAACAATAAATCTAAGAATATAGCTATAAAAAATCCTTTGTTAAGACCCCAGAGAGACCAAAGGGTCTTGGGGAACCATTCATCTATACAAAAAGTGCTATGTTGTTTAAAGATGTGTCTCACAGATCTCTCGACCAAACAATAGGATTTCTGTTTTTCTTTTTTCTTCCTCCTCTCCTTTCCCTCCCTCCCTTCTTCCTCTCCCCTCTCTTTCCTTCTTTCTTTCTCTCTCTCTCTCTCTCTCTCTTTCTTTTCTTTCTTTCTTTCTTTCTTTCTTTCTTTCTTTCGTGTACTTAGGGGTCGAACCCAGGGCCTTGACATAACTTTGCAAGCACTGTGCCAGTAGGCTACACCCCTAGCCAGTTTTTTTTTTTTTTTTTTAATTTATTTTATTTTTTAAGTCAGGGTACACAGGCCGTTTCTGGTCTCAAATTTGTGATCCTCCTGCCTCTGCCTCCAGAGTTCCTGGTATTACAGACCTGTGCCACTGTGCTCAGCATTAGTTTCTAAAAGGTTAAGGTTAAGCTTTCCCATTACAGGAAACGCCCAAGACAGGGAAGGGTTTCTCTCAAGGACTGTGCATGTGGCTTTTGTCTAATGCAGAAAACACCCAGGATATTCATAGTAAAACTGCAAAATTTTAAAGATAATGCACAAAAATACCTCAGCTTGGACTGAAAGGGCATTTGGACCTCCAAAACTCTACCAGCAGGAAGCAATGTGAGGGGAAAAAAAGAAAAGAAGAGAAGAGAAAAGAAAGAATGACTCACAGGATGAAAGCAAGAGTCCCAGAGGAATTAAGAGCCCAGAAGGTAGAGTCAAGAGCCATGGAGACTAATTCCTTGGTACAAATAGTACTGGATCCTAATCCAGGGATTTCTGGCACCCAGGGGATTTCAGAACTGCTGTGGATCAATGACTTTTTTCTACCTCCCATTTCCCCCTTTTTGAATGGAAATGTTTATAGCAGTTATCCTATCCATGTCCCAACAGTAGATGGTGGGGGTAGGAGGATCATCTGTTTAGTTTGGAGATTTTAAAATCATAAGGGACTTACTCAAAGGAGGTTTCCTAAGAAACGAAGCTCCAACAGCCTCGTTTGTACCTAGTGTCATTTAGATAATGAGATTCTAGGCTTTGAGCTCATGTGGTAATGGGATGAGCCTTTTGGGAACTGTGGGAGGTGGTAAGATGGAGAGATGTGAATTCTGGAGAGCCAGAGGACAGGCTGTGACAGCTAGCCTCAAAGGTGCCTCCATTACAAGCCTCCTCACTGAGAAAGGCTGGGAGGAGGGCAGGCATACACCTGAGTGTGACTTGTGATCCTCTAATAACTGAGACATGAAAGGCTGACTTCCATGTTTGGAAGTGGCCTGAATGTTTACAATGTTACCATACTCAAAGCTCCCTGTGGGCGCAGACTGAGGGAAGCCTGCCACTGAACCCATTCCTGGGCCTCCCCTCTTCCCTGGCCTCTCCTCCCTCTGCAGTCTCTTGGTAAGACACTTGTCTCAGAGCTGTTTCTAGGAAACTCAACCTTAACTCCTAACCACAATAAGGCAGTGCCCATTTAAGCTGTGTTCACTTCATGACAAGTTTTGGGGGCATTTTAATGGATAACCGGAATGAGAAAATTGAAATAGCCTTAAATCTCAAGTTCAGGGATTCGTGGTTGAGGTAACATTGACAGCCTTTGTTTGCTTGCTTTTCTCACTGGACTTCAGGAGCAGAAGCAAGGTAACTGAATTTTCCCTAGTTCACAGTGCACTGTTGTCACTGGCCCCAGCTAGGCCTTGTGCCCTTTTGTTTTATCCCATTTCCAGTCCTCTGACTCACATTCTCCTTTATTCCCAGTTGGTACTCTGATGTGTTGGATGAATAGCCTTAATTTTGTTTGTATCCTTGTAAAATATGTAATGTTTTGTATATATGTTTTTGATTTACATAAATGGAATTATGCTATAATGTTTGCTCTTTCATATTTCCCACCCAGTACTGTGCTTTGAGAAATATCTTTGTGATCGTATGTGCATGTAGCTCATTGTTTCTTGCTGTTGCATATCCATTCTTTATAGTAATTTAATTTTCATGTAGTCAAGTTTGTCAACATTATCCCACATGTTGTGACGAAGAATTCCTTTCCTACTCCCAGATCATAAAGATATCCTTTCCTATTGTCTTCTAAAAAATGTGAACTTTTGCCTTTCACAAGTTTTTAATCTACCGAGAGTTGGTGTTTTGTTTTGCTTTTAATGTAGGGTGTAAGGTAAGGATCTAATTTTTGTTTTGTCCCACATAGGTGGGACAGATTGTCCTAGCTGTATTCATTAGTCTATATCGTTTTAGGTTGTCCTCTCTTCTCCTAGCCCCTGTCTCTTCTTTTGCCAATACTATACTATCTGAATTTTTATAGTTTTATTATGTTTTGTTATTTGGGAGGAAAAGTCTCTTCACTGTGTCCTTCAGATTATTTTGGTCCTCTGTCTTTCAATATACATTTTAGAATCAGATTGTTTAGTTATTTCCACCCCAGCCATCACCATAGGCATATAGCTAATGAGGTCTTGCTTGTAATCAGGAAAATATTGACCTCTTTGGAATATAGGATCTTCCTAGTCAAGTAAATATATCCCTGATTTAATGACATCTCCTTTGTATCTCTTTATACATGTTTAAAACTTTTATCTGTAGAGGATTTGCGAATCTTGGGTAGATTTATTTCTAGATGTATCATTTGTTCCTCCTATAAATGGTGGTGGTGGTGGTTGTTAGGTGCCGTCGAGTCATACCCAACTCATAGCAACCCTGATAGGGTTTTCAATGGCTGACTGTTTTGGGATTACCTCAGGAGTGGCCTGCCATGTCCTTCTCCCACCGTAAATGGTTAGCTGATTATTATTGTATAAAATGGGAGTTGGTTTAGATGTCATTTGAAAAATTTTTTGTATTGTTCTTTGTTGTTGTTAGGTGCATTGTTCTTTAGATTAAACCAAATCATCTGCAAATAATGATCATTTGGCTTCTTTCCAGTCCTGACATTCATTTGTCTGTCTTGTCTTGTGGAGATGGCTGGGACAGCATTAAATAGGAGTAAAGGTGATAGCTTCATGCTTCTCTGATCTCAAGGAAGAGCTTCGAGGATGTCAAAGTATGACAGTTGTTGCATGTTCTTCACAGATATTTTTCATCAGATTCAAGAAGAGCAGTCTTCCTACTCCGCAAAGAACTTGCATTTTCCCATTACAAATTTTTAAACTAATTTTTTACAGAATTCATTGTTTTAAAAAGCAATGAGGTAATCAATGAGGTTTTCTTCTTTATTAATATAATAATATAATAGCTTCTAACTTGGTTAGGATGTATTAGGCTTTTAAAATGTATTTCTAACAGAATATTTATTTGCTAATCTTTTATTCAGATTCCATGTATTTACTCTAGGAGTGAGGCTGTCCTATAATTTTCCCTTCTGGCTTTGATGTCTGTCCTTTTCTCTTTAGTAAATTGCAGAGGAGGGAATACATTCTTCTATTCCTTAGTTTATACTGGAATTATCAATTGTTTAAATTATTTATAAAACTTAGGGTAAAGACTTCTGGGCTACTGCTTTTTTATTTTTAAATCTATTTTGAACTGGTGATTCTCATTCTTTACGAGTTATAGTATCACCCAGATTCCTTATTTCTGTTTGAGTCACTTTTGGCAAGTTATATTTTTCTGAGAACTTGTGTTTTTCATTCATGTATATTTTAAATTTACTGATACAAAGTTGTTTATAATATCTTCCTATTCACTCAATTTCTACAGTAGACATAGGTGATGCCCCATTCTTCATTCTCCAAATTAGATGTGTCTGTGTCCTTTCTTTGTCTCTTGATTAATCTTGCCAGGTTTGTCTGTTGAAAGAGCCTATTTTGACTTTGTTGATTCTAGTATCTATTTTTCTTTTCTTTTTTTTAAAACTAATTTCTACCTTAAGTTTTATTTCCTTCCTTCCCTCCTTCCTCCTCCTCCTTTCTTTGGGATTATTATGTTTTTTTTCTAACTTGTTTTTGTTTTTTTTTTTTGAGTCATGTTGTTGTTGTTGTTAGGTGCCGTCGAGTCGGTATCCGACTCATAGCGACCCTCATAGGGTTTTCAATGGCTGACTGTTTCGGGATTGCCTTGGGAGTGGATTGCCAGGTCCTTCTCCCATTTTTTGAGTCATAGTCTTACTATATGGCCCAGACTAGCCTTGAACTCATGATTCTCCTGCCTCAGCTCCCCCCAAGTGCTAGGATTACAAGTGTGTGCCTCCATACCTGGTTTCTTCTTCTAATTTTTTAAGTTGGGTGACCATCTCCTTTATTTCAATCTCTCTTATTTTCTGATGTAAGCATAGAAAGACCTCATGTCCCTCTGATTGCTTGTTAACTGCGTCAAGTTCTGTTAAAGAGTTACCTGCGTGGTGTCTAGATGTGCCCACCTCATTTTACTTGTCCATGCACCTATAGATAAGCATGGAGGGTTCTCTTAAACCCTCTTTCACCAAAATAGTACCACATGAACATAACCCCTTACTATATGGTATAAAAATTACTGCTTGAGCTGAAATACTGCTGGATTTTTTCCCCAATATGGCAGTTCTAGTGCACAGCACTTCTGGTCTCCTCACATCCTAGCATTTGGACATTTTAATAAGACCTGGTGAGGCTTCAGGTGGCACAGTAATGCCTTCACACTGTTTCACTGCACAAGGCACGCTGGCAGCAGGGGAGAAGGTCGGACACTGCTGAGCCCTGTCAGAGTGCCATGGCAGGAAGCAAAGAAGAGCTTGAGGAGCGCCTGCTGTGCATACTGAAAGCTTTGAGTCCGGGGAATGCACATGGGTCACTCCGGAGGGCCTGGAGTTTGCCGGCGGGTGGAGGGGCTGTTGGGACAGAGCTAGCTTGGGCCCAGGCTCTTTTTGCTTGTCCGGTGCCACCTGAGGTTCATGTCAGTGAACCTAAACCGTGGCTTCTGTCACCTCTACCCCCATCCTGCTGGAGCTCCTCTGACTTTGCAGCACCACTGGTCCCTCAGGACAGGCCCAGATGCCCCTGTAGGGGCCCTCAAGGCCCAGTGCAAATAGAAGGCTTCGGGATGACAGGGTTGCCCCAGGGGCAGTGTCCTGAAAGATGTCTTAAAGATGGAGCCTGCACTCCAAGCCCAGTCTCCTGTGATCTTAATTTGTGGCTCTGTCTGGTGGGCCTCGCCTCCCCTGCATCTCCCTCCGGCTGTTTATTTGGGTAGAGGATATTCCCTCCCTTTCATGTCTGAGCTGCTTCCTCCTACGGGTGTTCACTGCTAGGTCTTCTGCAGGCTTCTGCTCCACAAGGTGGGAGGGTGCTTCTCCTGGGAAGGGATCCCTTGGTCTGGGGGGGTCACAAGGGTGCTCTTTCGGGGCTTCTCGGGGGACCATCTCTGTCCCAGGCCCTGCAGAACTGATCAAAACTCTCAGTAGGTTTCTTTGGACTTGGGCTAATAAGATTTTTCCTTAAAAAGAACTTTCCATTGTTTGTTTTAAAAGTGAAATGAGCATTTTTTCCAACCGCAGAGGCAATGCTGAAAGAGCCTGTAATTTCTAGGATCCAAGTCTGAACTTAAAAACAAGAAGCAGAAAAGGGAGGAATAAAAAGCCTTTCAATTAAAATGGGTCTCTTTCTTCCTCCCCTCAGGCTCTCTCTCGTCTTCAGTCTTCATCGAGGGGAGTCAGCAGGGCCCTTATTTTTTCCTTCCACCCAAACTCTAATGAGGGAATTCTTCCACCCTCTTTCCCCAGTAATGAGATACCTGCAGCTAATTAGATACCAGGAACCTGGTCGAGCTGGCAGTGGAAGCTTCGGCACCGTCCAGTTCTGTGTACACCTACTATGCACAGTCCACGCATTAGACCTACCCGCAGCCTGGCCTCTGCCCTTAGGGACCCATGCTAGCCCGTCCTGGTGTGGCGAGGGGAAGGACCAGAAGGGAGAGGGGGCTTGCGAGGCTGGTTAACTATGGGCTTGTGGGTGGGTTTCCTCCTTTTTATTCCCCCTCTGGGAACAAAACAGAGGGTGCACAGCAGGCAGGGCCTCGAGTGAGGAGGACGCGGTCCTGCTGTCAGGGGCCCACAGTCCTTGGGGGATCCACATGCAGGCCTGGGTCCAGGCTGAGGCCTGGGCGCCGTGACACAGAGGTGAGCCCAGTGCACGGGTGGGGTGCCCGGGAGAGGGAGGTGGGCGAGGCGGGGCCTAAGGAGGCTTTCCAGCCCAGGAGGACCCCTTCTCTGAAATACGATCCCCAGGGAGAAGGTGAGGGCCTGCCTGTGTGGAGGGACCCCATTCTGCTGTGAGGAGCTGCGGCAGCCCAGCGAGCATTCGGGCTCAGTCCCAGTCCTGGTTCTGCCTTCCAGAGTCTGCAGCACTTGGCTGGAAAGTTTATGAGAACTGGCTTATTCTCTGGTGTCTTGGCACTTTCCCTTCATGTCCTGATTAGAACCAGGGAGGCTGTAAGTGCAAACGTTTTTGTACCTTGGAGTAAATTATATCTGTGTTCCTGGAGAAGGCCGTGGTGAAAGTGTCTCTTGTTTCCAGTGGCCCCACTCTCCCCTCAGGAGACCCGAATTCCAAGCCGGCGCTACTATAAAGTTGATGAATGCGTGCCAGGCCCTAATCCAATATGCAATTGCCCTTCTTTCTCCTCTCCTTTCTGCAGGGAAAGGAAGCTGGATTTTTTAATAAGGTAATAGCACCTCTTTTATATTTTCCTTTCATAAATTATGAGGAATTGAAAGCAGAATAAGGCAGCAGCTTGGCATAATGGAAAGATTACTGAACTGGGTGGGAGTGTAAATTGGTACAACCACTTTTGGAGAGCAAATTGGCAATATCTAGTAAAGCTGAAGCCCAGCAACTCCCCTCCCAGGTCTGTTCCCTAGAGAAACTTGGGGCCATGTGTCTAGAAGACATGGCAGCACTGTCAGAGACAGCAACACACTGGGGAAAATGAGCCCATCGGCAGGAAAATGGGGACACCGTGTCCCCGAAACACTTCAGTGTTATTTTTAACAGAAAAAAAAATATAGAAAGAGCTTAAATGTTCATCAGCAAAGAGAAATAAATTTTGCTATCTGAGTCTTAAGGATGAATGAACCATCCATGCTTTTATCAACATAGTTGAATCTCAGGACTGCTGTAGCAAATTGCTGAAGGATTTATACAACATAATGTTGCTTATAATAAGTTTTAAAACCTACATGTCGATTCTATATAGTGTGTCTAGATATATACATGTGTTGTAAAACAATGCCTGGTGAATACCACATTCCGGATGGTGGTAACCTCTAGGCATGTGGAGAGGGGGACAGATTGGGTGCAAGAATGGGGACTTTCAATGGTGTCATATGTTTTACATTAAAAAAAAGTACAGTCAGTTTTTGACAAACTGTAAAATAAAATCTGTAGCCATTTTTTGCAAAATATTGCAATCAAATAGGGATGGGAGGTGGGTAGGTTACTGTACTTTCCTGTGTGTAGGGGCTGGACTGTGCGCCAGCTCTGCCACGGAGCCACCATGTGACCTTGGGCAGGCCTCACTCCTGTTGGTGTCAGTTTTCTTATCCTTACAGTGAGAGGTTTGGACTAGATCATTCATGTCCTTCTTGTGGCTGAAAGACCCTAAAGGAGTCCAGGGGGTGTGATCAGGTCATGAGCCTCTTGAGCGAGGTTCAGTGAGACCGAGGCGGGATGGCAGTGCAGGTGCCTCCCTCAGCAGAGGGGCCTGACTGGCTTCCTCCCAAGCCTGCTCGTGTCTTCACAACAGGGAGCTGCGCCTAGTACAGAGGGCACGGCTGTCACCATGCAGGCAGCTCACTGCTCAGCTCTCCCTGAGGCCGAAGGGCAGGACGGCATGGAGTACGTGGTCATAACTGGATGTCAGCAATCAGAGCTCCAGACCCAAGTCCTGTTGCTGGCTGTGTGACCTTGGGAAATCACGTCACCTTTCTGAGTTGCTTACCAGTGACAAAGGGAGTCCTTGTTCCCCCCCAAGCAGGGGGCTTGTGACAATCACATATGCCAAGGCCTGCAAACAGGCTGTGGAGAGGAAGGCACTGATGGCTCTGTCCTCTGCCAGATGCTCAGGGCCAGTCGTTCCTCCATAGCTACTTTTCTCCCCCCACTGGGACAGAGAACTCCCTCTCAGCCTGCTCTTCTCTCCTAAGCTACACTTACTCTTGGAGCAGAATCACTGTCTCCAGCTATGTATAAGTGTGTGGACTCATCCATTCATTCCGTATCTGTTGGATGCCTGGTCCTGTGGTAGGTGTCGGGGACACAAGATTCCTGCTATCAGAGTTTATATTCTAGTGAGGGGAGACAGAAAATAATCAAGGAAACTAACAAGATGTTGTTGCTATAAAGTGGCAACAGAGAGGGACAACCTCCTGGGCTCAGAGAATCCCCTCCAAGGGAGCCACTGAGCTGAGCCATGAATGCCAGGAGCAGGCAGCCGCTCTCTGCAGGAAGGGAGTGTGTGAGCTGATGGTTCTAGGAGTCCAGGCCATAGGCCATGAGGTCTTGGCTGAGGGTGGTGGCTGTGAGGCTGGAGAGAGGAGGGTGAATGCCAACCACACTTTGGCTTCACGTAGTGGATATGGGATTTAGCAGGAAGAGAAAGATGGAGGATGTGTGTTGGATTCCAGCCCCTGGGAGGAGGGGGCTGCTTGCTGTCCTGGGAAGCTTGCGGCAGGAGGTGAGCAGCTGGTGTTTGGCCCTGTGATGTTTGGATGAGCTGGAGAAAAGCAGCTGTCGTGGAAGCGGCTGGGGGTGTGGGTCTGCTGTTCCCTGAGAAGTCGGGGTTCGAAGGGGGTGAGGGAGAGGCTGGTTAGAAAAGACCTAGGACCAGGCTTTGGGCCCCCAGAATTAAATGTTTACTCGGAGGAGGGAAAGCAGCAAAGGAGACCGAGCAGGAAGACCACCTGAGGCAGGGGAAGATAGGCAAGGAGGGTGTCCTGGCATGTGGCGAAGTGAGGGTGGAGGAGGAGCGGCTGGCTGTGCCGAGTGCCGCTGAGAGGCGAGGAGAGGAAAGAAGTGATGGGATGTGGAGCAGGAGGGATCTGAGCATGTGTCCTTGTCGTCCTTAGGGGGGCAGGCAGGGCTCCACCTCCCACAGACCATAGGCCTCAGAGCAGCCTCTGCCCTCATCGCATCGAGCCAGCTGGATGTCCTGCTCCAGGACAGAGGACCTGGGATTCGCAACTGCAGGTGGTTACCAGGGCCTCGGGGGCTGGACCGGCTGTTCTTGTGCTGACTGTCAGTGGGCAGTGGGTGCCTCTGTTGTTCGGTGCCTTGCAAAGGCAGGTGCTAGGGGCTTTCTGTCCACACGCAGCCCCATCCTGTGGCGCTCAGAGTGTCCTGTACCATCCCAGAAGATATGATAAGGATGGGCTGGGCAGCGACTTGGATCATCGCTGCTGCAGTCACCAGTTACCAGGCCATGCTCAGGCTGCCTGGGTGGGAGACAGCTGGTGACCTGGGCTGCCTGCTGGGTGCTGGAGATAATGATCCTGCTTCTGTCCTCTTATGCTGCCACTTTCCCTCAGCATGTTCCCAATGCCACCCATTTCCCAGCCGTGGGCCCCTCCTCTCTGGGGCCATGGTCTCTTGCTTCTCCTTATCCCTGGGCGTGGTGACATAGGGCGCTTCAGTTTTGCCTTTTGTGTTTCCCTGATCTGGTTTTTGGAACCTAGCAGCTCTTCTGTTCCCACACAGCTCAGCTCTTCCATTGGTTGCTCTGGCTTTCGAGATTCGCCCGTAGCTATGTTGTTAGTGCCTGAAACCTCTTTTCCAAAAGTGGGCATGCTGGTTTC
>VMDO01008016.1:33021-87063 GCA_007922755.1 Pedetes capensis | reverse complement strand
TTTTTTTTTTTTTTTTTTTTTTTTTTTTTTTTTTTTTTTTTTTTTTTTTTTTTTTTTTGAGACAGGGTTTTGCTAAATTATGCAGACTGCCTCTGGTCTCAAACTTGTGATCCTCCTGTGTCCACCTCCCCAGCCGCTGGGGATTACAGGCGTGCGCCACTGCGCCCGGCTCCCTTTTAAAATTTTTTAAATTTGGATTCAGGGTCTCACTAAATTGGACAGGATGCCTCGGGCCTTAAACTCCAGGTCCTCCTGTCTCACCCTCCCAAGTTGCTGGGATTACAGGCGTGCCATAGGTGCCCAGCTTCTCTCATTATTCAATAGAGGAATCAGTAAGATGTTAAACCAGTTCAAAGGAGAATTTAAAAATAGGCAATTATACTTACGTACATATATACATATGGAAGAAGGACTTGGCAACCCACTCCCAAGGCAATCCCGAAACAGTCAGCCATCGAAAACCCTATGAGGGTCGCTATGAGTCGGATGGGGCTGGGATTTAGCTCAGTTGGTAGAGCACTGCTCTGTAGTCTCTGAGGTCCTGAGTTCAATTCCCAGCACCGCAAAAAAAATGGGAGAAGGACCTGGCAATCCACTCCCAAGGCAATCCCGAAACAGTCAGCCATTGAAAACCCTATGAGGGTGCTATGAGTCGGATACCGACTCAACAGCACCTAACAACAACAACAACATGAGTCAGATACTGACTCGACAGCACCTAACAACAACAACAACAACATATATAGATAGGAAATCAAGAATACTGGAATGAATTTCCAAACAGAAAATTAGTCAATGTCAACGGAAACTTAGTCAATTGCATCTCTTCCAGATGAAAATCATTTGCATTCCTTTGGAAAAAGAGCCATTTATGGTGTTATGATCAGTATTAACAAAATTTTGAAATAGCTCAAGTCAGTGAGAGACGGAGATAGCAATAAAGGAAATGCTAAGACAGAGCTTTCTGTGTTCTTTCTGCTCGTTTCTTTCTTTTTCTTTCTTTTTTTCTTTTCTTTTTTCTTTCTTTCTCATTTTTCTGTTATTTTCTGGGGTACTTGGTGGTTGAACCTGGGCCTCACTCATACTTTGCAAGTGCTCTACCATTAAGCAGCACCCCCAGCGTCTTTTTAAATTTTTTATCTTGAGACAGGGTCTCACTAAGTTACGAAGGCTGCCTCTAGCCTGGAACTTGCATTCCTCCCACCTCTGCCTCCAGAGCCACTGGAATTATAAGCATGCGCCACCACACCCGGCCTTTTCGCCCATCTCAGAATCTGTCAGTGTTTCCTGACCGATGACATGCCCTCCTCAGGGACTTCTACTATATTTCATCAACCAAAACCTTGTCACATAACTACTTTTGTTGTAAGGGAGGCTGGTAAATCAATGCTTTTTAAAGCTGGAGACACCTAAGTTAAATGGATTTCTATTAGTAGGGGAGTCTGCCTCAGCTATGCACTTAGCCGATGTGGAAACAGTGCTAGATTAATTAAGCATTCTTAGCATGTATGAGTACAAGGATGCCTGTGGTGGTCATTTGTTGTTTTTGATGCCTTGACATTGCTTTCTGTCCTGGGAATAATGCCTTGATTTTCTTTTCCTCCCTCCCTCTCTTTCTTCCCATACTGGGGATTGAACCCAGGGCCTTGTGTATGCTTGGCAAGTGCTTTACCACTAAGCTACATTCATAGCCCTTTTGTATTTGAGACAGGATCTCACTACATAGCCCAGGCTGCCCTTGAGCCCAGGCAATCTTCCTGCTTCAGCATCCCTAGTAGCTGGGATTACAGGCATGCACCACCATGCCTGGCTCAATTTTGTTTTTTGATATATTCTCTTGCTACTCTCCAAACCCAGCTCCAAAGA
Organism: Pedetes capensis; assembly: GCA_007922755.1. Taxonomy (NCBI): domain Eukaryota; kingdom Metazoa; phylum Chordata; class Mammalia; order Rodentia; family Pedetidae; genus Pedetes; species Pedetes capensis. The sequence goes on along the minus strand of VMDO01008016.1, from coordinate 85,197 downwards.
TCAACCTTTGCCTCAAGACTTGAGCTGTTATGGTGACTGATTTATTGATGGACATACCTGGAACCAAGCCAATCAGATTCCACTTTTGGACTTTTTACTGGAACAAAATTGTGACTTAGAATAGAAAATAGTAATATTTATGTCTGAGAGCTATATAATCAATTTCTGATGATGCTTGGTGTCCGTGGGGAGTCCTGTTTCCTTTGTAATCATTCCACTGCTTCTCCAAGGGTCTGTGGCTTTCTGGTGAGTGTGACACATCCTCTTTCCTCTTAGTACTTGAGAGTCAAACAGCTGTAGGATATGATAGGCAGGGAAAATTTGGTTACAATGCCAGCTGTATCAGGCATAGTCCACCCAAAAAAGAGAACCCCCATCTAAGTGTGTAAAGCAAAGGAAAATTGAACTCAGGGTATTGGTTACAAGGGGGGTTGAAACTGTTGAAAAGTAAAGCAGAGGTGATGAGGTAACATAGAGATTAGCAATAGCAGGCGCCAACACCACCCCAAACTAGAGACTAGATCCAGGGAGGGTGTGCTATGTTATAGGAGCCTGGGGGGGATTCTATGCTGTAGAATCCTATAACAATGCAGGGCCGGGGAGAGAGGGGAGAGAGGGAGAGGGAGGGAACATGAACACACACACCAGTTACTGCTAGAGATGATGCTCAACGGCACAAGGTCACAGGGGTGAACAGGAAGAGGGCTGGTCCCATAGCTGCCTCCCATTGTCTACACCTAACTAGAAGCCAAGGAGTAAGGAAGCCTGGGACAGCAGTCTACAAGGTCAGGGCTCCCTATGTACAAAGTAGAGCAGGACAGGGGTGAGAGTGAAACCAAATATATTGATCTTTTAGACAAGACTGGTCACCTACTCATGTTATCACATTTAAGATGCCATTGATTGTGACACGCACAATTATTTTAGGCACCACTTAGAAAGAAAAATGCTGCCAGCTAAAGTGACACAGTGGTAAAGATTCCATCGCATTGAGTTTTGCTATAAGAAACGCTGAAATGTGGAAAATGTACTTTTATTCCTGCTTCTTTTGAGACAGTCTCATATGTATCCCAGTTTGGCCTCACACTCTTGATTCTCTTGCCTCAGTCTCCTAAGTGCTGGGAGTGCACCACCACGCCTAGATAACAATGTGCATCCTAAGATCAACAAAACAAACTCACCAGGTAAGGTGGTACACACCTGTAATCCTAGCACTTGGGAGGCTGAAGCAGGAATATTGCTGTGAGTTTGAGGCCAGCTTGGGCTACACAGTGAGTTTAAGGCCAGCCTGGGTTACATAGCAATACCTTGTCTCAAACAAAAACAAAAACAAACAAAAAAATGCTATTGGCTGTAGGCTTTTTTTTTTTTTTTTTTTCAGTGCTAGGGTAACCCAGGGCCTCTCACATGCTAGATAAGTACTCTAGCTATAACCCCAGCCTCTTACTTTGTGACCTTAAGCATATGTGAACTTAGTTTATTTCCACCTTGGTCTTTGATTTTACCATCTGGAAGTTAGGAACAATAACAACTACTTCATAGGGGTTTTGTGAGGATTAAGTCAGCTAAAATATTTAAGACCATCAAATTTACTGACAGTAGGGACTTTATCCCCAGTGCCTAGCATAGTGCCTGGACCATAGTAGAAACCTGAGAAAAATTTGTGGAATGAATCCACCTTGACCCTGCACCCCCAAACAAGCATGGTTCCTGGCACATAATGAAGGACGGATGTCAGTAAATGGAAATTGTAATTATTCAAATAAAACATGCTGTGGTAGGCACAAGACATTTTCTTCTTTCACTAGGTATCATGTAGAATCCACTCTCTTTTATGATGGAAGGAATTCCTTTCATTTAAGAAAGTTGTCAGAGTGGAGGCCATGCTGAATAAGCCTCTGGTGGGAAAGATTATACCAGATAGCTTAGTTCACACACAAACTTAAGTTGTAAATAGAAAATTAAAGGTGTAATAGTACTGTCGATGAATGAAAATGAACTTGGCAGTGAAGGAGGCGAATTGAGTGAATAGAGGGTGAAACAAAATAGAAAAGTCATTCCCCTACCCCTCATATCTCTGAAAGTGTTATCGTGTTCTCCCTCCCATTTCATAATTAGGACTCAGGCTGAATAGCCTATGAATGGATTTTCCCAAAATAAAGAGATGGAAGTAAGCTAAAATACACCGTGTGTGGTTAACCTGTGGCAGCTTCAGGCCTCTTGAGAGAAAGCCTGAAATAGCACAGATTAATTCCAATTTAGAACTTATATAAAGTCAAATAATCACAAAGGTGGTGAAAAGAGCTGTTAGCCTGGTGAGTGAAGGAAAAAAAAAAAACGTAAATAGCATTGACATGATCATTTCAAGAATAATTCCTTCAATTTAGGGTGTGGTATGGAGATGAAACCAAACGCCTCGTCCAGGTGCAACCTCCACGCAGACGAGTGACCTATCCAACAGGGTGGAAGTCAGACCTGCAGGACGCACTCCAGACACTGGAGCAATGCTGGCGGGGTTTATTAATTGGGGATTGGTTCTGACTCAGCAGTGTCTCCACTTTGCCAGCAGACGACTGCTGGAGTGCTGACATCTCAAACCCCTCTTCCTCTCTCTCTCTCTAGAACAGGGAGCTAGCACCTCCTACCGGCCATCCACCTTGCTGCAGCCTTGCCCCGCCCTGCCCCACGGAGTGCGCATGCGTCCTAGATGCGCCCCGCCTCAGCATTCAGGTTTCTCGCGACATCTGCTGGGCGGCGGCCTGAATCTCGCGATAAAGGTTTATTGTCTCGCGGGAGCGCGTCTGGCAGGAAGGCTCTCAGCGGCTCTGGCCGGGGGAAAGGAGTTGCATGTGTCGCTTCAGCTGGCGGGAGCGGAGGCGGTGGGGGCCGTGCGACCGCCCGGGTAACGACCCCTCGCGCCTCTCCTGCTTCCGAGAAGCTCTGAGAGAGCGTGGGGAAGAGGAGGCGCTCCCTGGAGGAAGGGGGCCGGGCTGAGCGTGTCCACGCCCGCCCACATGGGCCCGCTCTGGGTCCCAGGGTGGCTCTTTCGCGCAGTGCGCGCTTTGGGCGCCTGGGCTCGTTACGTTCCGCCGCTGCCCGGTTCTGCCCGGTTCTCCTGCCCCAGTTTTCTCTCCTCGGGCCCTGGCCATCCAGCCCACCCGTGACTCTTCCGCGCCCCCCCCCCCTTGGCATGTCGCTGCCCCACGCCCTGCCTGCCGGATATCGCGGGTGACCCGCCCACTCTTCCTAGGCTTTTCCAGCCTCTTTTCATTTCGTCCAGCTGCTGCGTAGCCTTCCCTCACTGTAGTTTGCGCCCCACCCAGATCACCCCTGGACTTTTTGCTTCGTCTCTGTAGAGGTCACCCACCGCGTCCATTTTTTTTCCCCATTGCTTTCTTTTCCTCCACGGTCGTCTTTCCCCCATCTAACCTGTAGACCGTGGACTTGCTTCCCTGTGGGCCCGTGAACTAGGTAGACATGCCTAGAATGGCTTGTATTTTATGATTGTAATACAGCTTGTCGTCCTTAGTTAACAGAGAATTGACCCAGCTTTGGGGTGGAGGGACATGGAGTGAAAGGAGGCGAATATTGCGCCTCTGGGTCTGGGTCCAACATAGTGAAGATACGTTATTTTGCTTACAGGTTTGTGAAATGGCTACTGACATTTCTGAATCCAGCGGGGCTGATTACAAAGGAGATCCGAGGAACAGTGCCAAGTTAGATGCTGATTACCCACTTCGAGTCCTGTATTGTGGAGGCAAGTGTTGGAAAGCAAAAAAAAAAAAAAAAAGCTTTTACTCACTGTCTTTAAACCTAGTGTTGGTGGTTTCACCTTTGGTCCTGTTAAGCTCATCGCCCCTCCCCCCCAATCTGTCTTTGTCATTTGGTGAATCTTTAATTGAGGAGGGGGCCTGGTGAGGACACATAGGTTGACAGGTTTTTCTCAGTGTGTGTGGTGTCTTCTTACTTGACCTGGAATAGCTTACAGTCCAATTGTAGAGATTTGTAAATAGATTATTTCAGCCTGAGGTTATGGGCTAGTCTGGCTGTGAAAGGAGGCTTCTTGGAAGGTGTCTTAAGGGATGGTGAAGAATGGGAGGAGGAAGTGAACAGCTGTGTAAGAAAAAGCTTGATGCCTGTCTGTGGAGAATGTAGCAGCTTTGAATTAGTGTAGTATAGGGAGAGTGTCAGGACTGGAGGAGATGAGGCTAGAGTGGAATGGTAGTAGGACAGTCTTGGTTTGAATAATAATACGTGTATTAAATTAAGATTTTCTTTCACCTGTGAGTGTTTTTCCTCATTTTCAATACAGAAATATTTAGGAGTTGTAAATGCTCTATTTTATTGGCATTTTAGAAAACTTCAAAAAAAATGAAGATACAGGACAGTAAAAGGGCAAATAAATATTTTTTTAGTAAATATTTTAAAATACTGTGTGCCTAGTGATATTTTAGGTGCTGGGGGCTAAGTAGTGCATAAATCAGAAAAGTCTTTGTTCCTATGGACTTTACTGTCTGTGAGTGCAGTGAGACCTCATCTGGAATTTAAAACTGTGGAAGAAGTGATGTCATTGAGTTAAAAAATCATTGCCTTGTTGCATCCTTGTAATCCCACTGACTTGGAGGGCTGAGGCAGGAGGATTGTGAGGGAATTTGAGGCCAAAGGTGACCTGCACAACTTAGCAAGACCCTGTCTCAAAATAAAAAAGGACTGGGGATGCAGCTCAGCGGTAGAGCATGTGCCTAGCCTGCACAAGGTGTTGGGTTCAACATCTTAGTATTGGGGGATATAAAAACCAAATTGTTGCAACTCTCAGTTGAACATGGTTATGCACATCTGTTATCACTGGGGAGGCTGAAACAGGAGGATGGAAGCTCTAGGCCAAAGAACCAATTGTACAACTAAACATTTATTGAAGTTAGTATATTATACGTCAGCAAGCAAGTAGAAAGGTGAACTTTTTGTAGAGTTGATTGAGTTTTGTTATAGTACTGATCTTACATCATATTCTTTGCCTTCGGAGTCATGCACTACAGTTTGTATTCTTACTCCAGCACGTACTAGGTATGTGGCCCTGGGCGAGTTGCTTGATTTTTTTAAAATTTAGAAGTCTGTTTTGAAGATCTAAGATGAGGCAGCTGGGTGCGGTGGTGCACGCCTGTAATCCCAACAACTCAGGAGGCAGAGGCAGGAGGATCGCAAGTTCGAGACCAGATTCAGTCTGCGTAATTTAGCGAGACCCTGTCTCAAAAAGTAAAAAAATGGGCTGGAGGTGCAGCTCAGTGGTCCAGCACTTGCAGAGCATGTAAGCACGAGGCCCTGGGTTCAATCCCCAGTACTGTCAAAAAAAAAAGATCTGAGATGAAAATGAATAATTACATCTTAAGTCAGATGATGCTTGTAATGTGTGTGGTACAAAAATTAACACAAGAACTTTGTTCGCTTAATGTTAACTATTATTATTAGAAAAATATACTAATTCAGTATGGTTTTTCATCCTTGTTTGTCAGATATAGTTAAGAACTATTTTTTTTGTTCCTATTTCATCAAATCTAAGATTTCGTATTTTATAAAATGGACCATTATTTTAGATTCCACTAAGAAAGTACCATTTGATTGACATGCCATAATTATAAGATGTTGTTGTTGTTGTTGTTGTTAGGTGCCGTTAAGTCGGTATCCGACTCAGTGACCCTCATAGGGTTTTCAATGGCAGATTGTTTTGGGAGTGCCTTGGGAGTGGGTTGCTATGTCCTTCTCCCAAATTATAAGATGTATCACTATAAAAATGTAAAAAAAAAAAAAAAAAGCCCAGAAGTGATAGGATACAAGATATAAAAACCAGGTGGGTGCCATGGGACACACCTATTATCCCAGCAACTTGGGAGTCTGAGACAGGAAGATTGAGAGTTCAAGGCCAGAGGCAGCCTGTGCAACTTAGCAAGACCCTGTCTCAAAATGAAAAATAAAAAGGGATTGGGGTGCAGTTTAGTGGTAGAATGCTTGCCTAGCATGCATGAAGCCCCCCAGTATTACCAAAAAAAAAAAAAAAAGAGGAAAGAACGTATGAAAATCCTGCTTTTTGAATTGCTTATTTCACTTCTAAGGTTCTTTGGAAGAAGTACACTAAATATTCAGTCTACCCCGCTGAAAATTTGTATTGATGAACAGTCTATAGTCTTTTTAAGAAAGATAAATTTTTTTCATTTCCCTCCCTACTTTGTATTAATATTATAGGCACTGGGATTTAGCTCAGTGGGTAGAGCGCTGCACTGCAGTCTCTGAGGTCCCGAGTTCAATTCCCAGCACCGCAAAAATGGGAGAAGGGCCTGGCAATCCACTCCCAAGGCAATCCCGAAACAGCCATTGAAAACCCTGTGAGCGTTGCTATGAGTCGGATACTGACTCCACGGCACCTAACAACAAAGGAGGAAGAAAGAGTTACCTCTTGCCCAGAGACTCTTAAGGTCTACTTGCATGTTAAACACTTAGGGAATACTAAAGCTGAATTAAACGGTACTGGCCATAACTATGACTTAGGAGTTCAGGAAAGGGAGAGATCTTTGTTCTGAGGGAAGCAGAGAAGTCTTCAAAGAAATGGGGTTTGTTTTAGGCCTTAGGTGGTAGGTAGACCTTACCAGGAAGATGAAGGATTTTTTTCTTTTCTTTTCTTTTCTTTTTCTTTCTTTCTTTTTTTTTTTTTTTTTTTTTTTTTTTTTTTTTTTTTTTTTTTTTTTTTTTTTTTTTTTTTTTTTTTTTTTTTTTTTTTTTTTTTTTTTTTTTGGTGGTACTGGGATTGAACCCAGGGCCTTGTGCTTGCATGCTCTGCAAGTGCTGGACCACTGAGCTGCACTCTCAGCCCATTTTACTTTTTGAGACAGGGTCTCACTAAGTTATGCAGACTGCCTCTGGTCTCGAACTTGCGATCCTCCTGTCTCCACCTCCCCAGCTGCTGGGATTACAGGCATGCGCCATTGTGCCTGGCTCAAAAGATGAAGGAATTTATAAATATAATATGATGCAGAATTTAATATATCCTCAAAGCCTGGGAGTCTGGCTGGTAGAGTGCTTACCTACCATTCAGGAGGCTCTGGGTTCTGTCCCTAGCACTGTAAGCAATAATAGTATATCTTCAGAGGAGAAGGAGATGAAGTTGCTGACTGAAGAAGAATGCTGATTTGGAGTAAGAAATCAGGACTGGCTGGGCAGGGTGGCGCACACCTGTAATCCCAGCGACTCGGGAGGTGGAGGCAGGAGGATTGCATATTTGAGACCAGAGGCAGTCTGCGTAATTGAGCAAAACCATGTCTCAAAAAGTAAAAAAAATGGGCTGGGGGTGCAGCTCAGTGGTCCAACACTTGCAAAGCATGCAAGTGCAAGGCCCTGGATTCAACCGTGCGCAAAAAAAAAAAAAAAAAAAAATTCAGGATTGGTAAGAGTGGGTCATTTCTGGGAGATACATTATCTTCAGGGTTCAGACTTAAGAAGCTGATCCTGTATGAGTTTAAATCTTGGCACAGTCTTTAATTGATTGTGTGCCCTTGGCCAATTCCCTCATCCATAAAATATAGATAGCAGAGAGCCTACTTCAGAGAGTTGTGGAGAGGGATAAATGAAATCATAGTTGACCTAACAATGTTTGCCACATGGTAAGGTCTCAGTATATGTTATCTATTAGCATTCCTTTGTGTGTGAGGGGGTGGGGTACTGGAGATTGAACCCAGGGCCTTGCACATGCTAGGCAGGTGCCCTATCACTGAGTTACAGCCCTTACTGTTCCTAAAAGTCAGGTAAGTTCACAGTTGCCATCATCTGTGTCATTTACAGGGAACTATTTGTTTGTTTGTTCTCCAGTGTTTAGGGATTGAATCTATAGCTTCTCACATACTTTGCAAGCACTCTACCACTGGGCTGCACCCCCAGCCCATTTTTTACTTTTTGAGACAGGGTTTTGCTAAGTTATACAGAGTCCCCTGGCCTCGAACTTGCGATCCTCCTGCCTACATTTCCTGAGTTACTGGAAAAGTACTACAGAAAAATTAAAGGAAGCCAGATGTGGTAGTGCATTCCTATAATCCCAGCACTGGGTGTCTGAGGCAGGTGGATTGTGAGTTCAAGGCTAGCGTAGGCTATATAGTAAGACCCTGTCTGGGAGAAGAGAAGAGAAAAATTAGAGGAAAAAATAGAAGTGAAGCATTTTGTCAGATGTAAAAGTAACAATGAGCCCTGTGTGTGTTTATATATGTAACGTTTCAAATCTTTTTTTCCTGTCCATTTTTCTAGTCTGTTCATTACCAACAGAGGTAAGTCCTTTTAAATTCTTTTCTCTTTACCTTTTGTATTTGAGATCACTCTTGGTTTTACAGCTAACCTAAGAACATTCTTTTCTTAGTCTCATTTTCTGTCATTTAATATTAGAGTTTCAACCTTTTGTAAAGAACTTTGGTTTAGAATGCTTTTATGTAAATTCTTCAGAATTTGAGTTATACATGCATTTCTCTTATTTATTTATTAATTTATTTTTGAGACAGGTTCTTGCTCTGTTGCCCAGACTGGGCTGAAGTGCTCCTCCTGCCTCCTGAGTAACTGGTACTCCAGATGTGTGCCATTACACCTGGCTAAGAGATAGACTACTTTTGTATTTGGCTATACATTTTGTGTTTTTGCATGGAACTCATAAATGGTCACCTGATAAACCAAGAATAATTTTAAAGACAAAACTTACATGCCTGAGCAGAGGAAAGAAAGAACAATATAAATTATATATAAGACTTTCTAAGTCAGGCTCTATAGGAAAATAATGAGGCCCCTTTGTGCCCAAAGCAAGAAACAGATATTATTTATTGCCCTTTTTCTAACGGCTTTCTGTTTAATGGAGAAGAAATAAGTAGCTACAGTGAGGAGGTGCCAAATTCTTTTTGAATTCTAGTTTCTTATGGAGCATTTCCTGTTTGAAAATCTGCATAAGAAATCAGGTGGGTACTGGGCATGGTGACGCAAGCCTGTAATCCCAGATTCAGGAGACTGAGGCAGGAGGATTGCTGAACATTTGAGGCAAGCCTGAGCTACAAAGTGAGAGCTTATCTCAAAAAGAAAAATCATGTGAGAATAGTGTGTGTGTGTGTGTGTGTGTGTGTGTGTGTGTGTGTATGCAGGGCTGGGATTTAGCTCAGTTGGTAGAGCACTGCGCTGCAGTCTCTGAGGTCCTGAGTTCAGTTCCCAGCACTGCAAAAATGGGAGAAGGACCTGGCAATCCACTCCCAAGGCAATCCCAAAACAGCCATTGAAAACCCTATGAGGGTCACTATGAGTCGGATACCGACTCAACGGCACCTAACAACGACGACAACAACAACATGTATATATATACTTTACAAGCACTCTACCATATGCATATATATATATATATATGCATGTATGTGTGTGTGTATTCCTCATATTTGTTATTTAAAGCATTGGCGCCTAACCTTTGTGGAACCAGGGACCTATTTTGTGGAAGATAATCCAATGCCAGGGATCTGACAGGAGACAGAGCTTAGGTGGTAATTTGAGTGGTGGTGAGGGGAAGCAGCTGTAAATACAGATGAAGCTTTGCCCACTGCTCACCTCTGCTGTGAGGCCATAGATCTGTACCATTCCATGGCCCAGGGCCTGGGAACCTCTCATAAAGAATGATTTTTAGGCCGGGCGTGGTGGCACATGTGTGTAATCCCAGCGGCTCGGGAGGCAGAGGCGGGAGGATTGCAAGTTCGAGACCAGAGGCAGTCTGCGTAACTTAGCAAGACCCTGTCTCAAAAAAGTAAAAAAAAAAAAAAAAAAAATGGGCTGAGGTGCAGCTCAGTGGTCCAGCACTTGCAGAGCATGCAGGCGCGAGGCCCTGGATTCAACCCCCAGTACCGCAAAAAAAAAAAAAAAAAAAAAAAAAAAGATTTTTAATTAAAATATATTTGTTGAAGATAGCTGGGCATGGTGATGATTTCTATAATCCCAGCACTAGGGAAATTGAAGCAGGAGGATCCATATGAATTTAAGGCCAGTCTGGTCTGCATGGCAATTTCCAGGCCAGCCTAGGCTACACAGTGAGACCTGTTTCAAAAAACATATATACATAAATAATGAATTGATTGAAAATGTTTTGTTGTGACTCAATTGTTTCTTTTTTCTCCCAGTACTGTGAATATATGCCTGATGTTGCTAAATGTAGACAATGGTTAGAGAAGAATTTTCCAAATGAGTTTGCAAAACTCACTGTAGGTATGAACTCTTTTTAAACATTATTTTTCTTTTATCAAACTTGTATATCTGAAACAAATGCCTGTATAGCATTACTTTAAAGATATGAAAATCCTCCTTTAATAGGCTATTATAAAACTTCACTAATCTCTGTTAACTTTAAAACTATTTAAATTCTCTCTGAGACAGGATAGATACATATAAGTATCAAGTAATAGAAGAAAGAATAAATGAGCTGGGGATGTAGTTCAGTGGTAGAGCACTTGCCTAGCATGCACAAAGAATTGAGTTCCATCCCTGGTACTGCAAAAAAAAAAAGAGTAAATGATTTAAGAGCAAATACATACTCACATTTATTAGGAGCATACTATATGCTGCACACTGTTTTAGGTTCTGAGGATAAAACAGTAGACAAAAGATCTCTTTTGGAAATCACATTCTAGACAGGGAAACAAATCATATAGGTAACAGTACATACAGGGCATGCCAAAAAATGTATATACATCTTGGGATGAAAACTTTGTATTTTGCTGTTTTAAGAATATTGTCTGCAAGCTGAGCATGGTGGCATGTGCCTGTAATCCTAGCACTCAGGACGCTGAGGTAGGAGTATTGATGCAATTCACAGCCAGCCTGGTCAATCTAGTGAAATTCAGGACAGCCTAGACTGGACTGCACAGTGAGACCCAGTCTCAAAAAAGATAAAACAAAACAAAACAAAACAAAAAACAGAAAAAACCTTGTCATATTCTTATTCTGATGTGATAGTAGAAATATAAGCCAGAACATCCTACTGCACATAATTCTTCTTTGAAAAGTAGTGCATAGACAATATCTCTTAAAATGTACATACAGACAATTTCACCTGTAGGTGTAGGGGTATGGCTTAGTGGTAGAGCATTTGCCTAGAATGCACGAGGTCTTGGGTTCAATCCCCAGCACTGCAAAAAAAAAAAAAAAAAAAGAAGAAGAAGAGGAGGAGAGGAGAAGAAAAGAATTTAAGTAGGTGTAGTGGTGCACACCTCTTAATTCCAGCAACTTGGGAGGCGGAGGCGGAGGCAGAGGCAGGAGGATCCCAAGTTCCAGGCCAGAGGCAGCTGATTAGCTTAGCGAAACCTGTCTCAAAATAAAAAATGGACTGAGGGGGCGGCCCAGTGTTAGAGCATTTGCAAAGTATCTGTGACATCCTGAGTTCAACCCCCAGGTACTGAAAAAAAAAAATTATACATTTTTAGCCTCCCCCAGTAGATAATGATCAACAGAAGAAGGAGAAGATAAGAATTATTGGGTGGGTATTTGAAATGCTAGGGGTGTGGCTAGGTATGATTTTCTTGAAAAGAGCATTTTATTTCATTTGCAAAAAAAAACTTTGGAAATGAGAGAATGCGTCACTTGTGTATCTGGGGGAAGAACATTGCAGGCAGAGGACACAGCTAGTGCAAAGACCCTGAGTCAGAAACTTTTCTAGTATTCAAGAAACAGCAGGGACAAGAGGGTATGGTTGAGTGGTAGAAGTCTTACTTAGTGTACAGGAAGCCTTGGGATTGATCCCCAGTACCAAAAAGACAAAACAGAAAAAACCTAGGGGGCATTTGTGCCTGGAGATGAGCAGAAGAGATTCCTAAATAGGTTAGATATTAACTGGGTGTGATGGCATGAGCCTGTAATCCCAGCACTCAGGTCAGTAAGGCAAGGTTGTGAGTTCAGTGTCAGCCTGGGCTACATAGTTCCAGGCCAGTCTGAGGACCACGTCTACTAGGCCAAGTCTTGGCTTTCCCTCTGACTGAGATAAGCTACTGGAGGAGTAGAGCAGAAGAGTTTCACCAGCAGCGTTTTGGCTGCTGTGTTAGGAACAGGCTCAAGGGGCATAGGCAGAAAAGCAGGATAAGAAGGTAGGCTATGGTCAAGAGATGAGGATGACTTAGCCAAGAGTGGTAGCAGTGGGTGGACGTGGTGAGGAATGGTCAGATAGTGAATATACTCTGGAGGTCAAGTTGACAGGACTTCCTGATGTGTTGAGTGTGAGGGGTGAGTAAAAGAGCCATCTAGGTTTGGGTCCAAGCAGCTCCAAGTGTGGAGTTGTGCTCCCCCAGGATGGGGCAGACTGTGGAGGAACAGACTTCCTCAGTTTGATCATACTGATGGGTTCTCTTACAAGACTGATAAAAACAGGCGGCAGCATAACCAAGGGAGCCTGGGCAGCTAACAGGCCTCCTCCAAGACATCTTGTGTTACCCCACTCTTTGCTGCTCAGTTAAGCTTATTTCCATGAGTCACAAACCTTTGGGGATAGTGGCTGTTTAGTCACTGTCATTAGATCAGTCTCTTGAGTATGGCCTGTGTAGGCACGATTGTGACTTAGAGAGTGGGGCATGGGGAGAAGCCTTTCTCATCCAGGACCACATGTTAAGTTTGTTACTATGCTAAGATTCTAGAATACTCTGGCACAGCCTGAGTGTTTTATGCTCCTTTCATGTAGCTAAAGAAATCTTAATCCTCACATATCAGGGACTTTATTTTCTCTTCTATTACCATGCCTTGGTCAGCTTTCTGTCACTAGAACAAATAACCTGAGATGATCAACTTTGTAAAGGTTTATTCTGGCTCACACTTTTAGGGGTCTCAGTTCATGATCCATGGCCCTGTTGCTTAAGGCCTATGGGGACAAGGCAGGATGTCATGGTGGGAGTGCAAGGTGGAGAAAAACTGTCCACTTCATGACTGGGAAGTGAAAAAGAAGAAGCTATGGTCCCACTGTCTCCCTCAAGGGCAAGTCCTCAGTGACCTGAAGACCCCCCCACTAGGTCCTACCTCTTAAAGCTTCCATCATTTCCCCAGTGGCTGCACCCTGGGGAGCTAAGCCTTTTACTCATGGACCTTGGGGGACAGTTACCCAAACGACAGCTCTGACTAGAATCACTTTAAGTTAGATTCGAATAGGAACCTAGCAACATAACCATTTGCTTCACAAATGTCTTACTCAGTCGTTGATAAAATGCTTTGTGTGTGAGGTTACTCAAAAGGTGATCTCTTGTTCCAGCATTAGTATGAAGTGATGTTAATGCTCTTGGATCTCATTTTTATATCTAGAAAATTCGCCCAAACAAGAAACTGGAATTAGTGAAGGTCAAGGAATAGCAGGGGAAGAGGAGGAAAAGAAAAAACAAAAGAGAGGTAAGACCTAAATGCACATTTCGATTTGTAAAAACATGCCTTCCTTTTGATAGAAGATAGAAGGGCTTAGGAGGGATTCCCAAAGTGAAAAACATCCACTTATTACAGTTCAAAATCACAGAGGCGGACAAAGCCATATTCTTAGGATCACGATCGGATGTGGTGTGATTGGACCTAAAAAAACATGCTTGCTTATTCTGTGTATATATATATATATAAAATGCAACCAGACAGCTAAAATTCCTGTGTGTTCTATTTAAGTAGAATTAGGACTTTTTCTTTTCTTTTTTTTTTTGCGGTACTGGGGGTTGAACCCAGGGCCTCAAGCTTGCATGCTCTGCAAGTGCTGGACCACTGAGCTGCACCCTCAGCCCATTTTTTTACTTTTTGAGATAGGGTCTCACTAAATTACGCAAACTGCCTGGGGTCTCGAACTTGTGATCCTTCTGCCTCCGCCTCCTAGAGCCGCTGGGATTACAGGCGTGCCACCGCGCCCGGCTTAGAATAAGGACATTTATGTAACATTTTATCCCATCATTACTTCTGATAGTTATATTGAAAACTTTGTTTTACAGCTGTTGCCTATACTTATCTCTTTCCTCCTTCTAAAACTAATTCTTCATGCTCTGGAACCTATCCCTGACTGTTTCTTATTCATTAATTATGTGTCCCTATGACTAATACTAACTTATACATATTTTGGGGATTTTTGATTCTTAAAAAAAAAAAAAAAACCCTCTCCTAAGAGCCCATCTCTCTTTGCCTTATCTCTCCCTTCCATTCTTAGCCAGATGTCTGTTAAAGACTAGAGCCACTGCCTGCTTTTGTTCTGTCACTGCTCACTCCACAGCCTGTCCTGACCTGACTTTCCTTTCATTGAAACTTCTAGTAAAGGTCATCTGTGGTTTGGTAATTACTAAGTAAAAAGAGCATTTGAGCCACCTCCTCTTCCGAAGTCTGCACTACCCTGGTTTTCATGACTTTCTTCTTAGTTTTCCCTCCCTTCCCTTTCTTTTCCTTTCCTTTTTCAGCGGTGTTGGAGATTGAACCTAGGGCCTCACCCATGCTGAACAAATGCTCTAATACTGAGCTATGCCCCTAGACCCCCTTTTTAATTTTGAGACAGCTAGGGAACTTATGCGGGCTGGGATTTAGCTCAGTTGGTAGAGCATTGCGCTGCAGTATCTGAGGTCCCGAGTTCAATTCCCAGCACTGCAAAAATGGGAGAAGGGCCTGGCAATCCCGAAGCAGCCATTGAAAACCCTGTGAGGGTCGCTATGAGTCGGATACCGACTCGAAGGCACCTAACAACAACAACAACAGGGAAGTTATGCAGGCTAACTTATCGCAAAGTTATGTGGGCTGCCTCTGGCCTTGAACTTGTGATTCTCCTACCTCACATTCCCAAGTTGGTGGGATTACAGATGTGTGCCACCACACCTGGCCTTCTCAGTTTCTATGCAGACTTTTCTTCTTCTTGCTGTACCTTAAAAGTGAATGCTTCCCAGGATTCTGTCCTAGGTCCTCTAACCTTCTTGTTCCGCATGTTCTGCCTAGATGATTCTGTCATGTCCCTAACTTCTGCCACCTCTAATTCCCAAATCTATGTCTCTGTACTTGGCCTGTGTCTCTGTGCTAGAAACTGCAAGGTGCCGGAGTACCACAAACGCAGCACTTCTGAAGTTAAACGTCCTAAGTCCCAAATCAACGTCTGTCATTTTCCCCATTTTCACAGTGATAGCACAGTTTATCTTACCATGGGAGCTGGAGGCCTGAGAACTGTGTTAATCTCTCTCTCCTCTCTTTAATCAGTCCTAGTTTTTGTTTATCTCCTTCTACTCCTTATCTTGTGCCTAGCAGCACTACTTTTGCCCTGCTTGGTTTATATTTTGATTCATTTCTGCCTGAGCTAATGCAGGAACCTCATTTACCTTTCTTTCAACCTTACTAGTCACAGATCCACCCTCCAAACTGTAGTTAAATGTAGTTAAAGTGATTTTTTTTTTTTTTTTCCCCCCCAGTTCTGGGGATCGAACTCAGGACCCCATACATGCCAGGAAAGTTCTCTACTACTGAGCTGCACGTCCCCTTTTTAAAGTAGGGTCTTACTAAGTTGCATAGGTTGCCTTTGGCTTTGAACTTGAAATCCTCCTGCCTCAACCTCCCACGTGCCTGGGACTATAGGCAGGTGCCCAGACAGACTCGTTTTTGGTGCTGGGGAACAAACACAGGGCCTTATGCATACTAGGCAAGTGCTTTGCCACTGAGCTACATCCCCAGCTAAGGGATCTGACAAACCTAAAGCTGGCTCTTTAATCCCTGCAGTCTTTCAGTGGCTTCTCCTCTTTTACAGCATAGGGTCAAATGCCAGAGCTTGAGGTTCTGGTCCCTTGGTGGCTTGTGTGTAATCTGTTCTTCTGGCTTCATATGCCACATATCCATATGTATCCTTCAATCCAGACAAGTGTAGGTCCCAGATATAATGCCTTTTCTTACCTGTGTCCTTGTTCTCTTTCCCTGGAATGTCCTGTCTCACACCCCTCCAGCCCTTTCCCCTTTAGTGGACACTTCCTTGTTCCTCCTGACTCACCTTAGATATTACTTCTTGAAGGAAATCTTTTCTGTCCTCTGGAAGCAGATTAGGTTATTCCTCTTAGTAAATGTTTATTGGGTGAGTATATGCATATGATTCTGTATTAGAGAAAGGAACTTAAACTTTCTAAAAAGAAGCAGATTGGAAAAGTATTCTGTGATGGTGTTAAAACAATAAAAGCTCTTTCTTAATAAGGTGGAAGAGGTCAAATAAAACAGAAAAAGAAGACTGTACCCCAAAAGGTTACTATAGCCAAAATTCCCAGAGCAAAGAAGAAATATGTGACAAGAGTGTGTGGCCTTGCAACTTTTGGTGAGTTCAGGCTTAAATATGTTTGTTTTCTAGTGCTGGAATTAAGTATACTTACAACGTACAAATGTTCTCTCTATTACTCTTTTTTAATGTGGTATCATGAAACGTCACAGGTCTACTTGTTTTTTGTTTTTTTGTTTTTTGTTTTTTCTCGTGGTGCTGGGATAGAACCAAGGGCATTATCCGTGCTAGACAAGCGCTTTACCACTGAGCTACATCTGCAGTCCCCACACGTCTATTTTTGCTAAGAAGATACTAAATGAGGTTTTGCATTTCTAACTACCCTCTGGGAATGACAGCAGAGGTGAAGGAAGGTGGGTAGCAGCAGTGTGTCCCACTTCAGAGCCCTTAAGTTCCTGGAGACCTTTACTGAATAGAGAGACTAGGGTGAAACTGTAAACCAAGGTCCCTCCGTGTGAAAGCACAGATTAAAAAACAAATCGCTGGACTGCATATTAAATATTAAGGTTTGTTTCTCTGCTGTCAGCTTTTCTATTGTAAATGGATCCTACACAAAAGAACTTCTTTCTGCCTTGGAAGTGTGTATGTGATGCTCAGAAGGAATGTGTCCCTGGATTCATCTTGGTTTTAACTGTACAAGCCAGGGGTGGTATGGATGATGGAATTTGTATGCGCTAAGCCTTTACTTGACCTTGAAAATGTATCTTCAATTAAGAGCTCCCAAATGGTAGTTTTAATTATTGTTCTGAAAGGAACATGACACCTATTAACACCATCTGTTTCATGAATTTAAAATGCAGATTAAGTTTTGAAATGGAAAAATAATCTTTGTTACACTATTCCAATTATAGTCTTGCCCTTTCTTCTTCTTTTTTTTTTTTTTTTTAAACCAACAGAAATTGATCTTAAAGAAGCACAAAGATTTTTTGCTCAAAAATTCTCCTGCGGTGCCTCAGTAACAGGGGAGGATGAAATCATCATTCAGGGGGACTTTACAGATGACATAATTGATGTCATTCAGGAAAAATGGCCAGAGGTAAGTCCGTGAAACATATGCACCCACAGAAACAAGTATTTAAAGCAAACAGCTTCCTTTGTCTTGGTCCTACTACTGATAAGATCTATCTATTTGTGTCTTACAGGTGGATGATGACAGCATCGAAGACCTTGGAGAAGTAAAGAAGTGATGTTGAAGCTTGTCTGTATTTAATGATCTGAACTGAGAGTTGATATGGCCAAAGGGAGAGAGGCCTTTTAGAAATATATATATTTATCATACAGTAAGACTGTAGACTACTCTCATCCTTGGCGTTTTCACTGTTCTATACAAGGCTGCTTGGATTTTTTATTGCCAAAGTCTAATAAACAAGGGAGACGGTCATGCTTATGCATGAATGAGAATATAGTCAAATAAAAAATTTTGGTCATTTGGTACTGACTTTTTTTAGCTGTATTTTGGAAAAACACTGTAAACTTTTTACAGTGTTGGGGATCAAACTCAGGACCTTGTGCATGCTAGGCATGCGATTTACCACTGAGATACACTCCCAGTCCCAACATTTTTTGACTTTTTGGGGAAGCGTTCCTGTTGGTTGTCTTACCGATTGAAAGCTGAGTGTTTTTTTTTTTTTTTTAAAGAGAATTGAATTTGGCTTTGTTACCAGTAATATGTCTCCTTGCTTCTTTGGTGTGAGAATTTTGAGGTGGTGATAATCTGATAGTTTGTAGTTGAATTTGTTCCGTTATTGCCAACAAAGTCCACTTTGTGGGGATAACAACATACCGTTGGTAGGAGCTGTTCAAGTTATTATGGAGATGATTTGGTAGAGTGTATTAAAAGCCTTAAAACCATTCACTGTTTGACCCAGTAAGCCACTTCTTTGATACTATACTAAAGTAAGGATCAGTCTTGTATAAAATTTATGGATGAGAATGTTCATTACAATGATATAATATCAAAAATTGCAAATGGCCAGGTTTGGTGGTACATGCCTGTCAGTGACTCCGGAGGTGGTACACACCAAGTCAGTGACTCAGGAGGTAGAGGCAGGAGGATTGCAGGTTTGAGGCCAGAGGCAGCCTGTGTAAGGTACTGAGACCCTGTTTAAATTTTACAAATAAAAAGGGCTAGGGATGCAGCTCAGTAGTAGAGTGCTTGCAAAGTACATATGAGGCCCTAGTTCAGCTCTCCAGTATGGCAAAAAAAAAAAAAAAAATTGAAGTGATACAAATGAACAGTTGGGAAATAGTTAACAAAATGATGGTACTTCATGTGGTAGAATATTATATATGTATTTAAAAATTGTATTTTCCAGGAATACTTAAGAAACATGTTTGGTAATGTTAAGTAGGACACAGACCTGAAATCCATTTTAGACATCCATTGTTATTGTTCTGAGTGGAAAGCCATCTAGGGAGGCTGGGAGTTCTTGTTCTGGCTATATACATAGGTGAATAAAATTCTGCTAACCAATTAGAAATAATATGTATAATCAAATCATCTCCCTAGATGCACTCTTCGCAGCCATCTTTTTAATGCCTTCCAGCCTGGTGGCTCTTTGGCACTGTATCTGACAGTTCTGCTCAGCTATTCATAGGGTTTGCAATGGCTAAGTGTTTTGGGAGGGGGCTGCCCAGTCCCTCTCCCTAGTCTGTCTTAGTCTGGAAGCTCAGCTGAAACCTGTCTACCATGGGTGGCTCTGCTGGTCTCTTAAATACCGGTGGCATAGCTTTCAGCATCACAGCAACAAGTCCCTACAGCTGACAGACAAGTCGGGGAACCCAGAATAGAGCAAATTTTATTCTGGGACAGAATCTCACTGTGTAGCCCAAACTAGCTTGGAACTCAGACCCTACTGCATCAGCCTTCCCAGTGCTGGGATTATAGGGGTGTGCCACCACAGCCCAGCAAGGAATATGGTAAATGTCATGACAAAGCGCCATGGTTCTCATCAGTACTCAAGACCACACACACCACTGTGATAGGTTAGCCTGTTGGGATGACAGGTAACTTTGCCAGGAATCGCGTCTCCTTGCACTCATTCACTAGAGGGCCAAAACCTGTTGTGTGTGCTGGTATACACGGGCACAGCTGGGGTCACAGTCCAGTAGCTGGAGAGAAAATGAGCAGCCCATCAGACAAACCAGGGCGTTGGGGACCTAGAGAGGGTAATCCTGCTGCCTCTTGAGCTGGGCAATGGTTACTTTAAGTAAATGAATAAAATTCGGTCGGTTGCCACACCTTTAATCCCAGCTCCTACGGAGGCGGAGGCAGGAGGATTGCAAGTTGGAGACCTGAGGCAGCTTGCATAATTTAACAAGACCCTGTCTCAAAATAAATGAAAAATGGGCTAGAGGTGCAGTTCAGGGGTTGAATGCTTGCAAAAAGCATGCATGAGTCCCGGGGTTCAACTCCGCAGTATGGGGTGGGGGGGTCCCTGTGCTTTGAGGACCTTTCACCCCCGAAGGCCTCCAGCATGGTGAGTGGGTTTGATGTTCTCACCCGAACCTTGGCGAGGCCCCTAGCGGGGCGCGCAGCCCAACAGCAATAGCCAGAGATCGGGCACGTGGCCCCCGAGTCACAAGGATGGCGGTTTGGGTATCCGCGTGGGCCTTGAGGGCAGGGGCTCCGGGCTCGCCAGGCGCTCCAACAGCGGTTGTGGGGTGACGCTGCCTGGCACCGACCGCCCGACCGCACCGACCTTCTCACCGGACCGAGGCAACACCTATGAACCCCTCGGCGACCTTCCTCGTTGGGCGCCAGGTGAGCGGCGCCGCCCCGGCACCGGGGGATCATGGTTTCCTCCCTGCAGCGTTAGACGCAAGGGGTCGGTGGACCAACCGCGCAGGTGGCCCAAAATGTGGGCAGCTTTTAGGGAACACAGTGCAGAGCAGAAACCGAGGTCACACCTGATTCTGTCATCTAAAAATCCCGGGTACCCAGCCCAGACCTAAAGAAGAGTCGTGGGTACCGGGGCTCACTGTTCAGCCATGCAGTGAGTTTAGCAGAGCTGCGTTTACATACATCCTGATGTCCTCACTTTACTTAACAGTAGCCAGACGAGTAGATGAGGCTTTCTTTCAACTTCGCTTTAACAACGTCTTGAAAGTGAACCTGCCCAGGGTTTGTATTTATCAGTATATGATGCCGTGAACGCCTTTTGTGTACTTACTGCCTGTTTTCCTGCGCTGGACTAGCTGCCATACCGCCACTGACACTCAGGTAGTTGTTGAATGAATGACTAATCAAAGACTGGAATTCAAGTCTTGTAACTTGGAATCCCTTGACTCCAAATTCCATTTTCTCTGTTGAGTTACTAGTTTGTTGTTGTTGGGTGCCAAAAAGTCAGGTTTGGCTCATAGCAACAGAACAAAACAACCACCATACACCATGCCATGCACTCAATCTTTTTATGTTTGAGCCCATTGTTGCAGCCGCCGTGTTTCTTCTCATTTTGAGTCGTGCCACATCAGCAAATGGAGGTCCTAGGGGCTTTACTCCATTCCTGTCATTAAGGTCGACTCTACCTTGAGGAGGCAACTCTTCCCCAGTTGTTTCTTGAATTCCTTCTAGCTTTGGGAAGCTCATTTTCTGGGACTATGTTTGACAGTACTTCTCCACTGTTCATAGGGTTTTCAATTAATTGTTTCTGGAGTGGGCTGCTGGGTCCTTCTCCCTGGTATGTCTTAGTCAGGAAGTCCAGCTGAAATCTGTCCACCATAGGTAGCGCTTCTGATATCTGAGATACCAGGACATAGCTTTCAGCATCACAGCAACACACAAGCCCCCACAGCAGGACAAGCTGACAGACACGTGAGGGGAGTTAATAGTAAGTAACTATAATTCATCATTGTTTATTTATAAATTTTAACTTTTCAAAAAGCAGTAAAGAGCTGGGCACTGTGGCTCAAGCCTGTAAATCCTAGGTACCCAGGAGGCTGAGGCAGGTGGTTCCCAAGTTCAAGGCCATAGGCAGCCTGCAGTTAATACCCTATATCAAGATTGCCCGCAGCCGTACCACTGTGACATCTGATTCCATCAGATCTCAGAAGCTAAGCAGGGTTGGGCCTGGTTAGTATTTGGATGAGAGACTGCCTGGGAACACCAGATGCTGTAGGCTTGGGAGAAGGACCCAGTAACCCATTCATAAAACAACAACAACAAAATCAGCCACTGAAAACTGTGAATATTAAAGAAGCACTAATAGTAATGTTTCGCCTGTTGTACGTAGGGTGGCTATGAGTCGGACACTGACTCAATCACACCTAACAACAGTAACAACATGTTAAAATTAAAAATTAAAAAAGGGGCTAAAAGTCCAGCTCAGTGGTAGAGCACTTGCCTTGAGTGAGGCCCTAGGTTCAATTGCCAGTACTGGCTGGGGTATGGGTGGGAAGGACAGAGTAGTGAAGTAGATGGGTCTCTAGTGAACTTTTAACTACTGTTTTTAAAGTAGAGTTCTTAAAGTGACACTTAATTTTGAATTCATGAGATTGTGGCTTAGAGTCTTAATAATAGCTAATGTTTATTGAATGCTTTACTGTGCACCAGGCACTGTGCTAAGTGCTTTACAGTGCAGATCTTTCTTAATCTGTACAGCTTTCCAAGTTTAGATTCTGTTATTACCATTTTAGAAGTGAGGAAGCTAAGGCTGACAGAAGTTAAATGATGTACTCAAGCTTACCTAGCCTCTAAGAGGCTAACTCTGGAACCTTATAATAGTAAGACGGGCTTCATTGCACAGACTTTAAAATGGTGTGTACATAAAATGAATTATTGCAGCTAATATAGTTAGGATGAAAGGGGCTTCACGGTTCCATAAGAAATGTTCAGTTTTAGACATGCATACAGAAGTATGAAGGGGAAGTGATGTATTTTTAAAATCAACAATGAAAAGAAAAAGGAAAATGGAAGTACAGTAGCAAAATCTTGATAATGGTACAACTTTGGTTCTGGGTATGTTGGAGTTTGTTATACTCTTGTCCTTTTGGGTATAGGTGATATTTTTCCTTACAAAATTTGTTCTTAATTAGGTGTTTGTTCTTCATTGCTACTTGGACCATTTGTTGTTGTTGTTAGGTACCGTCGAGTCAGTATCCAACTCATAGCGACCCTACATACAACAGGTGAAACACTACTGTCAGTGCTTCTCTGCTGTTCATAGGGTTTTCAATAGCCGATTGATTTTTGGGAGTGGGTTGCCAGGTCCTTCTCCCAAGCCTGCAGCACCTGGTATTCCCAGGTGGTCTCTCATCCAAGTACTAACCAGGCCTGACCCTGCATAGCTTCCGAGATCTAACAGGATCGGATGCCACAGGGCTACAGCTGCAGGCCACTTGGACTGTAGCATTGGACTGTAGCAATATTAAATTGTTCATGGTAGATTGAGTGCATATAGATATGTCAGATGTAGTTGTTAATAAATATTTAATTCTCTTTTTATAGACTGAAATTCCCACTCTTTCATAAGAATTATTTACATTTAAACAGTAATTCTTTCATGTTTGCTTTTGTCATTTATTCCAAAACTGCTGGAGCTAAGGATGTAGCTCAGTAGCAGAGTGTGTGCTTAGTGTCCACAAGGTCCTGGATTTGATCCTCAGCACCAAATTAAAAAAATTCCTGGGGCAAAGTGGGGACTAACATTGTTGATTGGAACTAGGAAAATATTAACGGCCAACGGAGGGAGAAAAAACAGAGATGGCTCTATTTGCAGTTAGCCAGTGGAGGTTTGGAAACGGTCTCACTACTTAAGTTATTGTATGTGGCATGACAGAAAATGATAGAGGCAGGGTATATTATGGTAGGTTTGAGCTTGCTTTAAACATACATAATTTGATGCATTGTTCTTAACAGTGCATAGAACTTCATTTAACTCTCTGGAATTGGCCACAAAAGAATATAATTATTTGGGAAATAGACTTTGGCTGATTTATTTTATGGAGGTTTGTTTTGATGTAAAACCACTTTCTATGTTTAGAACATCGGGTTAGAAGTTGAAAATTCCACTATTGAGAAACAACGGAAGGAGCTGCAGCTGCTCATTGGGGAGTTAAAAGATCGAGATAAAGAGCTCAATGATATGGTTGCAGTGCATCAGAGACAACTTCTTTCATGGGAAGAAGATCGGCAGAAAGTGTTGACTTTGGAGGAACGCTGCAGCAAATTGGAAGGTCAGAAATACGTCCAGCGACATCTTTTGTGCATTTATGTGTGCCCGTGCTTTGAAAGATCTCATGGGGAAGATGGAGAAGAAAGAAAGAACACCGTCCCTGCTGTCCTGGAGTTTAGTCCCATTGAAGACAGGAGGACTTTATAAAGAGCCACACTGAACAGACACAGAGAAATACAGTAGGGCAAACTCCTTAATGGTAGGAAAGGTGCCATGTGGAGGCACAGTTAACATGGAGTAAGGGCTGGGGAGGTAGCTCAGCGAAGGGTACTGGCCTGGCGTGCTCCAGGCCCCGGGAACACAAGAAACCAAAAAGCATGGAGTGCACATTAAGGATGACTCTGAAGGAGTTTTCTTTTTTCTTCAGTACTGGGGGGCTAAACCCAGGCAGGGCTGGGCTGCACCCCTAGCCTACTTTTGTAATTTTTAAATTGAGACAGGATCTTGTTAAATTATGCAGGCTGCCTCTGGCCTTGAACCTGCGATCCTCCGGCCTCTACCTCCTGAGTCGCTGGAATTACAGGTGTGAGTCACTGTGCCCAGCTGACTCTAAAGAAGTTTTGAGCAGGAATATGAATAATGGTGTCAAACACACACACATGTGCGAGCACGAGTGTGCAAGCACGCGCGCGCGCACACACACACACACGGGGTGGGGGGAGGGGGAACAAAGATAACCTATATAATAGACTGTATCAGGATCTGGTTTTAGAATGAGCTAGACTTGGGCTGGGGATACAGCTCAGCCATAGAGCACTTGCCCAATATGTGTGAGGCCCTAGGTTTGATTGCCAGCACCATGAGAAAAAAGAGCAAGACTTAAATAGGCACTTTGTGGAAAGAAGAAAATTGAATGCCCAATACATATATTAAAAGATTCTCATTTGCATTCATAATTAGGAAAATGGGAAATGCAAATGTTTATTTATTTATTTATTTATCTTTGTAGTACTGGAGGTTGAACCCAGGGCCTCACCTTTGCATGCTTTGCAAGTGCTGGACCACTGAGCTGCACCCTCAGCCCATTTTTTTTTTTTTTTTTTTTTTTTTTTTGAGACAGGGTCTAAGTTACGCAGACTGCGTCTGGTCTCGAACTTGCGATCCTCCTGCCTCTTCCTCCGGAGTCACTGGGATTACAGGTGTGCGCCACCTTGCCTGGTTTATTTCTTGATTTAGAATTGTGCATTTCACAATAAGTCATTTTAAAAGAATTCTCTAAAAAATTACCTAGCACACTTTTCCTTTTTAACTACTGATTTTGAATATACTTCACTTGAAGATTCAGGTCTAACCACAAATAAATTATTGATGAAATTTCTCTCAGGTGAACTACATAAAAGAACTGAAATCATCAAGTCACTCATGAAGAAGGTGAAAGCCCTAGAATCCAATCAAATTGAGTGCCACACAGCTCTTCAAAAGACTCAACTGCAGCTTCAGGAGATGGCTCAGAAGGCCACACACTCTTCCCTTCTCTCTGAAGACCTTGAGGTTGGTTTTAGTGTTTGATAAATTTCACTAATCCAAATTCTGTTTCACTTATTGAACAAATAGATTTAAATATTTCCATTAAACGTGGATGCATGTGTGCAAGTGTGTGTGTGTGTGTGTGTGTGTGTGTGTAGTGTGTGTTTCTTCTGTCTGTCCATACATCCGCCCACCCTAGTTTTGTATTCTCCTTGCTATTTTGGTTAGCTGCACAGCACTGTGTATCCTGGAGAGGAAGCTTCATGACTATCTTTTTTTAAAAACTGTTTTGCCATTTGATTTAGTAGTGGTGTCTGTCTTATCAACAATGGGTTATTTTGGAAAGCATTTCTCCAAGTTTGAAATGAGTACCATCAAGTTTTGATAGTTTCAAAATCTGCTTTCTGAATTCTGAGTCTTTTATTATACCCTGTCCTGGGGATTGAACCCAGGGCCTTTTGTATGCTAGGTAAGCTCTCTACTACTGAGCTAATATCCAGGCCTTTTTTATTAAATTTTGACACAGAGTCTTCCTGACTCTGAGTTGCTGGGTTGGCCTTGAATTTACAATCCTCTTTGCCTCAGCTTCCCTAGTAGCTGGGATTATAGACATGCACTACCATGCCAAGCTCTTTTTTTTTTTTTTTCCTGAGACAAGGCCTTGCAGTATAGCCCAGGCTGGCCTGGAACTCCCTATATAGCCCAGGCCGGCATCAGATTTGTGATCCTTGTGTGCTGGGATTACAAGCATGTGCCACCACGCCTGGCTCTAAGTTTTGTCCGATATGATACACATATTTGTGCCATGTTAGTAGCTTATTGTGAATAAAGTTTATAAGACTGATTTTAGTTTTCTGTTGTAACTGGGCAGTCATCAGAATTTTTTGAGCTCATTTGTTATGAGAGGCACAGAGAAAAAGACAGCTTTTTGTTATGTCCTTCATATTCTTGTTTCATGGTGATATTCAGTATAGGTCTTGGTAATATAATGAGTCTCAATAATTCATAAAAGAGCATAGAGTTTAGTTTGTCTTTTTTAGAATACTATTCTATATAGTTCCTAGGTATAAAATAGGTTAAAAATCTATTATAAGAATCTATTGATATGTTGGATGAAAAATGCAAGACATCTATTTTATTTATTTATTTGCAGTACTAAAGTGTTGAACCCGGTGGCTTGTGCATGCTAGGAAATTGCTCTAGAATTGAGCTCAACCCTCAGCCTCATTTTTATTTTTAATTTTGGGACAGGGTCTTGCTAAATTGCATAGGCTGCCTCTGGCCTCAAACTCAAGATCCTTCTGCTTCCTCCTCCCGAGGAGCTGGGATTACAGGCTTGCACCAGGCCACCATCTTCTTTAACTTTTAGAGCAGTTTTAGGTTCACAGCATAATTGAGGGGAAAGTACAGAGTTCCCATACACACTCTGTATCCACAGGCGCACATCCTCTCCCGCTGCTGACAGCCTGCATCACAGTGGAACATTTATTATAACTGATGAGTTCTCATATGTACATCATTATCATCTAAAGCACACAGTCTGCATAAGGGTTCCTCCTTGCCTTTTCCATTCTGTTTTGGCAAATGTATGGTGGTGTGTATCCATACCCCAGTGTGAAGGTTTTCAACATAGAGTTTAAAAAGATGCACAGAATTCACTAAGAGTACTTTATTTCATGCAAGGAAATCTCTACATATCCAGTCTTCATGCATTCATTTTCTTCTTTCTTCCCAACCTAAAATTATACATGAAAAATAGGAAATAGATACATTTACAAACATAACTAGGGCAAATGCAATCATTGATGGTAGAATTAATAGAGAAACAGGTATTTGTATTCCTTTTTGATGATTGCTTACTTGGCTCAGTTTGTTCCTTAAAAATGTTAGATAAACAAAGAAAAAACAAAGAAATGAACACACTGAGGCTAGTGACAGTAATTAAAGCATTAAAAGAACTCAATCAGTATTTTCTATGTTGTTCCCTTGTAGGCTAGAAACGAAAACCTCAGCAACACATTAGTGGAACTTTCTGCTCAGGTAGGACAATTACAAGCTAGAGAACAGGCTCTCACTACAATGATAAAGCTAAAGGTAACTAAAAATAACTCTACCTGCCTTTGTCAGAGCTGTAGCTTTCAGAGTATGTCCCCTGGAATCCCACTGGAGGCCTTTAGCCACCCAGAAAGCGAGAGCTGCCAAAGTTGCTGTCTTTTTCAATTCTTTTAGAAATGAGAGAAACAAGTTTAAAATGATGTCCCCAAAGTTTTGAGAAAGGAAGCAGGACTCCACTTCTGCATTTCTCTGTCCAAGACCCGTTCCACAGCCTGACTTACCTAAATTAATTTGTTTTCTTCCCAGGTATCCAAAGTTAGATCTCATGAAATTATTGATAATCAGACTGATTGTTAATCTGTTTTTTTTTAATGGGGAGAAAAACTTGGCAATCAGTAGTTGATATAGTCACTGATGTGAGATACACAGAGATACACCACCTCCTCTGCCATGACATGTCTTTGATAGTTGGTAAACAGGAATGATGTTGGTTTCATGGGACACTCATGCTAATTCATTTGTAATTTTCCATGGCCTATTAGTGTTTCTACATGATCACAGGCAAGCTTTTTTTTTTTTTAACATTAAAGAGAAAATATTTAAATCCACAGAATTAGCATGAAATAATGGCCAGGACCATATCCATCACGGCAGGCTCCAACAGCACTGTGAGCACTAAGGAAGATGCTTCGAAGGCATTTTCCCTGCCTTGGAACAGTGGATTAATGAAGAAGCAGCAGTTCCAGAATTAGAGTTTTATTTTGGTGAAAATGGTCTCTACTAGAAGCAAATGCCCTCCAGGACATACTTACCAAAGAAGGAAACAGGAGCTCCAGGTTAAGGCTGAAAGGGACTCAGTAATGTTATGTGTCTCTACTGGCATTAACTTAACTGCTTATTAGGACAGTTATTTTTTGCTACTGACCTGGTCACAACGTTCAATCATTGTTTGTTTGTTTTGTGGTGCTGAGGATTAAACCCAGGACCTTACGCATGGCAGACAAGCACTCTACTCCTGAGCTGCACCCCGAGCCCTTCCACCTGTTTTTGAATGGTCTGCCCCAGCTCTTTATCTCCCTGTAGGTCTTCCTAGTGTGTGAGGCTTTTCCAGACTTTGTACATGATGCTATAGCAGAGATGCATGTGTTTAAATGGGGGTAAAACATGTTAATAATAATGACTTCAGGTGAGGGAGGAGGGGTGAGAACTGGTTATTTTTAGACTTTTAGCTATTATTTGAATTGCTATTCAACAAGCAGACAATCTTTTTAAAATAATTCAGCAGATAACCTTTTTTACAATTCAAAAGAGATACTAATTTGGCTAGGACTGGGACTTGGAGTCTGTCATTTTAACAAGCGGAAAGAAGCATGGAAATGTTGGGCCCATGGGATTTATCTGTAATCCAGAGAATAATTTCTCTATTCAATAGCTCCTAACTTTCTTGCTGTTCCAGTTTCCTAGGTTATCGGTTTGTCTGGTTCTAAACTTTCCAAGAAACAATAAGGTGTAGTGACAGCACATGGTTTCTTTCTTTCTTTTCTTTCCTTTATTTTTTATTTTTTGGAAGTACTTAGGGGTTGAACCTAGGGCCTTGCATATACTTAGTAAGTCCTCGACCACTAGGCTGTACCCCGAGTCCTTTATTTATTTATTTATTTATTTATTTATTTATTTTTGCGGTACTGGGGGTCGAACCCAGGACCTTGCGCCTGCATGCTTTGCAAGTGCTGGACCACTGAGCTGTACCCTCAGCCCATTTTTTTACTTTTTGAGACAGGGTCTCGCTAAATTACGCAGATTGCCTCTGGTCTCGAATTTGCGATCCTCCTGCCTCTGCCTCCCGAGCTGCTGGGATTACAGGAGTGCACCACCACACCCGGTTCCCCATTTTTTTACTTTTTGAGACAGGGTTTCGCTAAGTTATGCAGACTACCTCTAGTCTCGAACTTTCAGTCCTCCTGCTTCCGCCTCCCGAGCTGCTGGGAATTTATAGGTATGCACCACAGCACCTGGCCTCACTTTTTATTTTTTATCTTGAGACATGGTCCTGCTAAATTATGCAGGCTGCCTCTGGCCTTGAACCTGTAATCCTCCTGCCTCCACCTCCCTAGTCACTGGGAGGACATGCGTGAGCCACCTCACCTGCTCAGCACATGGTGTCTGAGTCTGGCCAGCTCGGTTTCGATGGCGGCTCTATCACAGCTAGTGGTACAGCCATTTGTGTCTGTTTACTCCTCTGTCCCTCGGTGATAACAACAGTACCTACCTTACAGAGTTCCAGTAAAGATGAAGTGAGTTAACCTGAAAAGTGCTTAGAAAGAAACCCGCTGGCCAATACAATCTAAGTATGATCTTTTCTTACTGAGGAGCTGGAATTTAGAAACCCAGCATAACAGTTTTCACTTTGGTTTTCAGGACAAAGATATTATTGAGGCAGTCAATCACATTGCAGATTGTTCGGGTAAATTTAAGTTGTTAGAGCACGCGTTACGTGATGCTAAGATGGTGGAGACTTGTATCGTGAAAGAAAAGCAAGACTATAAGCAGAAGCTGAAGGCACTGAAGATGGAAGTCAACAAACTCAAAGGTAAAGAAGGGACAGAAGTTTAAAATAGTAATCCGTAGTATCTTGGGAATATATTTGTTCATTTGGGTTCACTTAATCTTACACTTGTTGGATGCTGTCAAGTCAGGCCAACCCCCATCGAGTTTTCAGTGGCTGATTGCTTTGGGAGTGCACTGCCACATCCTTCTCCCGTTTTTGTGGTGCTGGCAATCAAACCGAGGGCCTCAGCGCAGAGTAGCACTCTACCAACTGAGCCAAACCCCAGCCCCTCTTATGCTTGAGAGTGAGAGACCTATGCTGCCCCAACCCGTGGGATTTTTCAACAAGGACCTAGAGTAGGGGGCGAATGAATGAGAGACAAGAGACACAAAGGATGAGAGCAAGACAGGCTGTCTGATCAAGCTCCAAAGTCTTTAATTTTTTGCTGTAGCTTAAATACACATGGAGGGGGAGGGGCAGAGCAAAAATGTCACAGGGGCCAGGGGCTTTTCAGAAGTCTTCAGCTCTTCCTGTAACCCTGACAACCGCTTTCAGATGGTAATTTCAATTCAAAGGTCACAATGCCCTGTGGCTCAACATCTGCTATTTTCACCACACCCTGCACCTTTTCATCAGGGTATCTTGTAAAAAGTTACTTATGGTCTTGACTCCCGGCACTATGCCAGGCTCTAGGTCCTAACATGAAGTGTTGTTCCCTTTAGATTGAAGTATGTTGAAGTTTTTATGTCACAAGATAGCAAACTTAGCATAAACTACCTAACACATCATATTTTTTAAATAATCCCATCTTACTTTAGGTGGCCGACCTAGCTAGGTATTGCTGGTCCATGGTGCATCACTGATGACAGCCATGTCTCCGCAGCTTGGGCCCCAGCATTTACTAAACTTCTGCAGCTGGAGTTGGTCTGCAGGGGAGGCAGCTGGTCTCAGGGGGACCCAGCTGAATTCCCAAGGCAGCTCTGTTTCCCGAGTCTCATCTTCTCCTCACCAGTGGGCTGCTGGGCATTGCTTCCCACAGTGAGGGCAGAAAACAAAAAGAGTAGGAAAAAAACCTCTGAGGCCTGAACCTGACACACGGTCACTTCAGCCTCCTTCTCTCAGCCCAAGCAAGTCATGTGGCTAAACCCAAAGTTGAGAAGTGGGAAAATAGACAGCTTTTTGTGGACAGAGCTGCAAAAATCATGTTCAAGGGCAGTGAGAATTTGCCACCAGCATAGTCTCCCAGAGTGGCTTCTTGGTGCATGTTTTATTTTTGCAAATGCCCTTTGGATTGTCTTCTGTTTTTGTTCTTTTGATGTCACCATGAGTCACTTCTTTCCGACTAATGTAGTTCTTGAAGCTTTGTAATGAACTGAAGGCAAAGTATACCAGATACCATGGGATATATTTGCTATATATAGTGTTACATCTTTGACTATGGTGTGTCAAAGCTTAAATTTGTCTACGAAGGCTATGGATGGCTATCAAGGGGCTGTGCTGTGATGGAAGCCTTTTCCCTGTGCTTTCCCCATGGAGCAGGTCAAGGGCAGGAGCAGAATTAGCTGTTGGACTGAAGAGCTATCATTTTAGTCTGACATCTGCGCCCAGAATGTCACCTTTGATAAATGGCCACTTCATTGGACAAGAGGACTGACTCCATCATGGAACAACTGCCTCAGAAGTAGTGTCAGAGCTGTGGGGGGGAGTCACCCTTACCCCTGTCCAGTGGAACGCATCATGAGGTGGTCACCTACTCTTCCTGGACATATCGAAGCAAGGGCATAATGTGGAGGCTTCCCACGTGTTCCAGAACTGAATGACCTTTTACATTTCCTTTTTGTGTGTGTGAACAAAATTTTTCTTTATGCGCTGTATGTAGAAGTAGATACATACATTCTTACACAATTTCCAAAAATGTGCAAGGAATTACTATAATTCATTTACAAACTGTTGTGCCCAAAGTTCAAGTTCCCCAAAGACCACCAGGGAGTCCAAAGTCGCATGCAGCAACAAAGAGCCTTTATTAAAGCTCAAGCTCAAGGGTACTACACCTCACTGGCACAGTGGTTCAGTGTGGGGACCCCGTCTCATTGCAGGGTAAAAGTTTTTATTGTGTATTACAAGCAGGGAAGGGGGGGCGTGGAGAGAGTGAAAGTCAGATAAGGTGAGGTTTTCAGTTGCTAAAGTATGCTATTTGTGTTATCTTGAGGGCTGGAAGTTCTGGGAAGTTACTGCCCATATCTACAGCCCTTTGTTCTGGCCCAGAGCATTCTGATCTAGTGAACTTTTAAAGGAGTTTGTGGACAGTGCCTGTAAGACAGAATCCTAAGATAAGGGGGTCATTCGGGCTGACTCTGGGGTCTTGGTCAGCCTGGGCATCTTACAAACCAAAGCATGTATTAAAATCAATGGACTTTGGGCAGTTCATTCTGGGGTGTTCTCAGTACAAATGGGGTACACCTGATCTGAAACGTACAGAAAAAGCGTAAACTACAGCAATCTGGATTGCAAGTATTAGTTTCACAGCACTCCAACAACTATGAGATTTCCTTACCCCAATAAGTACTGCAAAATTCTGTAAGAATGTCTCATCATCCCTGGATGTAGAATTTGGATCACTTTTCAGGAACAGTAATTACACAGTCTGCCATGTTATGATTGATCAACACAAAGGATGTTTATACAAAATTTTTACATTTCTTTCAACTAAAAATTTCTGAAATTATGAAAATGTTATCTTGATTGATTTAACTGAAAAGACTCAGCATACTAAGATCTCGATCTTATGATGTCTTCATCTTTGGTAAATGCCACAAGTCTTATAGCCTCCACTACAGCCATAATGATATCTCAGGCCCTGTAGCGGTGGGGACAGGATCTGTCCTCACTTGTTTAGATAAGCAGTTAACAGAACAGCCCCAGAGATGAAATGTGCATATTACGTATCTATTGAATATTTATACAGATCCAAGTAAAATATTTCCTGCAGGCATAGCACTGTGGCATCCAATCCCATCAGATCTCAGAAGCTAAGCAGGGTCGGGCCTGCTTAGTACTTGGATGGGAGACCGCCTGGGAACACCAGGTGCTGTAGGCTTGGAAGAAGGACCCGGCAGCCCACTCCCAAAAATCAATCTGCCATTAAAAACCCTATGAATAGCAGAGAAGCACTAACAATAGCGTTTTGCCTGTTGTATGTAGGGTCGTTATGAGTCGAACACCGACTCCACAGCACCTAACAACAAGTAAAATATTTAAGTAGAAGTCTGTCGTGTCTATTTATGTATTAGATACTTTATAATTCAATAGTTATAAAAAATTAAAAAGAAAGATAGGATAATGGAGGCAGAACAGAGAGTGAGGGAGACAGATTCATTGACTCTGGGTTGATGAGGAGGACTGAAGGTATTAACCTTTGAGCTGTACCTGGACGGTGGGCAGAACTAGCCATGTGAACACCTGGGTCAAGAACCTTCTAGGCAGAAAGGAGTAAGAGCAAATGCAGAAGCCGAGGATGGGTTTTAAGGTGAGGACATCCTAGAGTTTTTTCTCTAATACCAATTTATTCTCCAGTTCTCCTATATCAACTGGGTGTCCAAAAATTCAATTCAGTTTGATGTTCCCTCCCTGGAGTTGTCTACAGCCATATCACCCTGGCGTCTGATCCCGTCTGATCTCGGAAGCTAAGCTTTCATGGGCAGAGCTCCTCGCCCTCTGTGGCGGCCACCTGAGTGTCTGGATATTCACAAGCCACATCCTCTTGAATCTCAGAGGTGTTCAGGAGTTTTTATAGAGCTCAGTCTCCAGCCCTCCGTCTCCTCCCTGAAAGTCAGCAGACAGGGCTGAACGTTCCTTCCCTAGGGTCCTAGTTACTCTTGGGATGGAAGACCACCTGGGAATACCGGGTGCTGCAGGCTTAGGAGAAGGACCCAGCAGCCATCAAAATCCCTACGAATAGCAGAGAAACATTGACATGGTACTGGGCATGGCACCGTGTTGGGGAGTGTTTCCTTTGATTGTACATAGAGTTAGGGTGAATCAGACCCAGCTCAGCAGCACCCAATAGAAACACCCTGGAGTTAGTGTCAGATCCCACAGGTTAAAGGGCTCAGTCGCACAAGATGTCCCCATGTAAGGATCTCAGTGACAAGTCCAAAGAGGCCACCAGTACTTCTGACCAACGGACTATAAATTGAAGATTCCCTCAACCGTCCCTCAGTTTGCATCATTTGCCAGAATGGCTCATAAAACTCCAGGAAACCCCATATCTCCTTTTCTAACATAGTGTGAAGGACACAGCTGAGGAATGGCAGAGGGAAGAGGTGACTTCCAGGGGCAGAGCTCCCCGCCCTCTGTGGCGGCCACCTGAGTGCCTGCATACTCACAAGCAAGATGCTCTAGAATCTCAGAGGTCTTCAGGAGTTTTTATAGAGCTCAGTCTCCAGCCCTTTGTCTCCTCCCTGGATGTCAGCCAACAGGGCTGAACGTTCCATCCCTAGAGCTTGTAGGTGGCCAGCCCCATCCTGAGGCTCTCTAGGCGACCACGTAAGTCACCTCATCAGTGTAAACTCTGGTGTGGTTAGAAGGGGCTCCTGTCTTGTTTTATTTTGTTTTGTTTCTGAGACAGGCTCTCACCATGTTGTCCAGACTACCCTTAAATTTGTGACCCTCCTGCCTCCTGAGTGCTGGGATCACAAGAGCGGCTCTTTTTGACTGACAAAAGCCATGCCAGTCACTCAGGAAATCACATGGGTTTTAGCGGCTCTGTCAGGAACAGAAGACAAAACCCAAATGATTTCTCCTTTGTACTTCAGAGATGTTCGGGAACTGGGAAAGGAAGAGGGGAATGGTGGGGCGTGAGCAGGGCCAGACCACACTGGCTTTGCAGGATTCAGTAATGAGTCTGGGTTTCATCCTGAGTGCAGGAGGGCTTCTTACCAAGGAACGAAATGAGCAGTTTTTATTTCTATAGGTTGCTCTCTGTGCCCTGGGCTGCAACCAGTCAGGCTAGAGGGAGCGAAGCCATGGCCCAACACTGTTGCTAGAGACGTGGCCTTGTGTTGGCTGTGGATCCAGCAGGTCTTCAGGGTAATAGGAAGGGGTGCTGAGGACACGGGAGTACCTAGCAGTGTATATTTTCCTAGGAAACTAGTATTGATTTGAGAACTTTTTTCCTTCCGTTTGTGAAGAGGACCTCAATGAAAAGACAACGGAAAACAATGAACAACGTGAAGAAATCATTCGCCTCAAGCAGGAGAAAAGCTGCCTACATGATGAGTTGGTTTTTACAGGTAAAATCAAACAGTTTAAGGGATTGAGTAGTTGTATGTCTGTAAACTAAGCTTTCTATGGTGCTACTATGACAAGCGAAAGGACAGATGCCTCAAAATAATCTCCCACCCACACCTTTTGAGGGATCCGTGAGGGAGCAAGCAGAAACCTTGAAAGCTTTTTTAAGACTCCAAGTAGAGCCAGGCTGTGTGGCACACACCTGCAGCCCCATCGACTTGAGAGGCGGAGGCAGGAGAATCGTGAGTGCGAGGCCAGAGGCAGCCTGTACAATTTAGCAAGACCCTGTCTTAAAGCTAAAAAAAAAAGGGGGGGCTCCAAGTAACTCCATTTCCTCTTCTGTAAAATGAAGAGCTCCACCCCCTTCCACCTTCAGCATGTGGCCTGCTTCTTACTAAAATTATACTATTCTTGCTTTAAATTTATTTAAAAAGAATATTACAGATAAATGAAGGGAGGATGTTTATACTTTTGCCAATATTAGGTAAAAATTCCTCCATGTGTCTGTCACCTTGTTGTGCTGTGGAGGCTTGCGTGTTGCTGTGATGCTGAAAGCTATGCCACTTGTATTTTAGATACCAGCAGGGCCACCCATGGTGAACAGGTTTGAGGTGAGCTTCCAAACTAAGACATACTAGGGAGAAGGACCTGGTGGTCTCCTCCCGAAACAATTAGTTGTTGAAAATCCTATGAATAACAGAGAAACACTGTCAAATATAGTGCCAGCAAATGAACCCCCAAGGATGGAAGGCATTCAAGAAACCACTGAGGAAGAGTTGCCTCCTTAAAGTAGAGTTGGCCTTAACGATGGGAATGAAAGTAAAGCCCCTGGGACCTCCTTTTGCTGATTGGCGTGAGAAGAAATATAGTGGCTGCAACACTGGGCTCAAACATAAAAAGATAGTGTGCATGGCACAGTGTTGGGTAGTGTTTTGTTCTGTTGTACTTAGGGTCTCTATGAATGGGATCCAACTCAATGGTACCCAACAACAGGTAAAAATTAGGAACTCAAGGGCTGTGGATGTAGCCTTGTGGTAGAGTGCTTGCCTACTATGTGCAAGACTCTGGCTTTAGTCCCACTGGAACAACAACAAAAAAAGAATTCAACCTTTTTCTAGTTTTGCAAATAAATTACCCATAGTTACTACAATTGGAAAAATTCTGTGTATTGTTGCATCAGCATGGTTCTAAAAGAAGAATGCTGGGAATGTATTTTCCTTGATTAAGCAGATTTCCCTATGTGTAATTGCACATCAGGGCTGTATTCTTTCCTCAAACCCTTCAATCTCTGTGCTGAGTGAAGAAACCAAGAAGCTGGGTTTTTTTGGGTTTTTTTTTTTTTTTTTTGGTACTTGGAGGTTGAACCCAGGGCCCCACACATACTTTGCAAGTGTTATACCACTGGGCTGCAGCCCCAGCCCATTTTTAAAAGATTTTTATCTTGAGATAGGGTTTTATTAAGTTACACAGGCTGCCTCTGCCCTCGAACCTGCAATCCTCCTGTCTCCACCTCCCAAGTGGCTGGGATTACAGGCATCATCACACTGGGCCTAGAAGCTGGATTTTATGAAGAAGAATGCAGCATCTTGATTGGAGGAAGACTCATTAACAATCTGTGTTATGCAGATGACAAGTCTGCTTCCTGAAAGTGAAGATGTTTTGAAACATTTACTGATGAAGATCAAAGAACACAGCCTTCAGCATGGACTGCATCTCAACATCAGCAAAACAAAAATCCTTACAACTGGGTCAGTGTGCAACTTCATAATAAATGGAAAACATTGAGGTTGCCCAAGATTTTGCTTTACTTGGTTCTACAATCAACACCCACAGAAGCAGCAGTCAAGAAATTAAAAAGATGCAATGCATTGGGCAAAGCTGTTGGAAAAGACCTCTTTAAAATGCTGAAAAGTAAAGATGTCACATTGAAGATGAAAGTGCGCCTGACTCATGCCACGGTATCTTCAGTCGCATCATATGGTTTTGAAAGGTGGATGTTTAATAAGGGAGATAGAAGAATTGATGCTTTGGAATTATGATGCTGGAGATGATTATTGAATATACCATGGACTGCCAAAAGAACCAACAGATTTGTCCTAGAAGAAGTGCAATCAGAGTGCTCCTTGGAAGCTAGGATGGCCAGACTGCATCTGACATATTTTGGACATGTCAGGAGGGACCAATCCCTGGGGAAGGACATCATGTTTGAGAGAGCAGCAGGTCAATGAAAAAAAAGGAAGATCCTCAACTAGATGGATTGACACAGTGTCTGCAAAATGGGCTTAAACATAAAAAAGATTGTGTGCCTGGCACAGAATTGAGGAGTGCTTTGTTCTGTTGTACATAGGGTCTCTGAGTCAGCCCAACTCAATCGCACCTAAGAACAACAATCATACCGCCTTCTGATAAACATGAAAATTGCTTTTGTGCCCTGCTGTGCTCCCCAGCCCTTGCTCCTGCCCACCCCTACCTCGGGGTTTGTGGGGGCGAAAACTTCCTCTTCCTCATTCCTGGAGAGTCACTGATATGTAGAGCTTATTTACATTCCTGCCAGCCCAAGTTTTGCCCAGCTCTCATTTCATTAGTTTGTATTGGAAAATCATAGATTTCGAGGTAAAGTGCCAAATAAGAAATTAGATTAACACTTTTGGTGTGTGCTCATTCTTACCTTCAGTTCCCCTCCTCCTAGGAAGAGATATATTTCTAAAAATTAAAGGGAAAGCACAGTATTACATGTGAAAATTTTCAAATACAATGGAATTATTCATTTTAATCTCCTGATTGAAGATTGGAGGAAAATGCAGTTTTCTACCAGTAGAGGTCACTATTTTCACTACGTCCAGGTTTGCTATGTCTCAGTTCCACCTCTTATATTACTAAAGATATAGCATGTTTGTAGCTTTCCCGTTGAATTCAGACAATCTTTGGGTTAGCATTTACCTGCAAGGCACTCTGCTAATGCTGAGAAGCTCCCAGGCCCACAGTTTGTTGTTGTGAGGTGCCATCGAGTCAGATCTGACTCATAACGATCCTATGTACCGAAGAACAAAATAATACCCGTCACTATACAATGCATACAACCTTTTTATGTTTGAGCCCAGTGCTGCAGTCACTGTGTTTCTTCTCATTTTGAATTGTGCCACGTCAGCAAATGGAGGTCCCAGGGGCTTTACTCCATTCCCATCATTGAGGTCGACTCTCCTTAGAGGCAACTCTTCCACAGTTTGTTTTTTGAATGCCCTCCAGCCTGGGGGCTCATTTTCTGGCACTATATTTGACAGTGTTTCTCTGCTATTCATAGGATTTTCAACGACTAATTGTTTCTGGAGTGGGCTGTCAGGTCCTTCTCCCTAGTCCGTTTTAGTCTGGAAGCTCAGCTGAAACCTGTTCACCATGGGTGGCCCTGCTGGTATCTGAGATACAGGTGGCATAGCTTTCAGCATCACAGCAACACGCAAGCCCCCACAGCACAACGAGTTGACAGACAGGTGGGAGATGGAGGATTTAGTACTATATACATGCTATGAATAGAGCAGGGTGTGTGGTAGCTTTAGCCTGTAATCCCATTGATTTGGAAGGCAGAGGCAGGAGTTTGAGGCCAGAGGCAGCCTGCGCAACTCAGCAACACTCTGTCTCAGAAGAAAAAAAATGGACTTGAGGTGTAGCCCAGTGGTAGAGCTCTTGCAAAGTTTGTGTGAGGCTCTCCCCTTCCCTCCTTATTCCCTCCCCCCCACTTTTTTTTGTTCCTTTTCTGAGACCAGGTCTCCCTGTGCTGGTGCCCAGGCTGGCCTCAAATTCTTGAAATCAGGTGAGCCTTCTCTCAAGTTACTGGCACTATATGTATGCACCACCACCCCAGCCAAGTTCCCTTTCTTTTTTCTTGTTATTTCATCAGTTTTACTCTTGTATTCTGTTACGTAAAGTGTACGGAATTTGTTAGCTAGTTCTATAATCTTTTTTTTTTTTTTTGTGGTACTGGGGGTTGATCCCGGGGCCTCACGCCTGCATGCTTTGCAAGTGCTGGACCACTGAGCTGCACCCCCAGCCCTTTTATTTTTTTCCTTGCTTCCTGAGACAGGGTCTCGCTAAATTATGCAGACTTCCTCTGGTCTCGAATTTGCGATCCTCCTGGCTCCGCCTCCCAAGCCACTGGGATTACAAACGTGTGCCACCACGCCCAGTTTATAATCCATTTTGTGAAATCATTTTTTGTTTGGTCTTTTTTTTGTGTGTGTGTGGTATTGAGGATTAAACTGAGGGCCTTTAGCTAGGCAAGTGCTCTACCACAGAGCTACATCCCCAGCCCTTTTTTTATTTTTAATTTTGAGAAAGTCTTGCCAAATTGCACAGGCTGCCTCTGGCCTTGAACCTGTGATCTTCCAGCCTCAGCCTCCCAAGCGCTGAGATTACAGACATGCGACACCACACCCACTTCTACTGTGTGAAATCATTTTTTATATCATTTCCTATGCTGATTTCTTAAACGTCTTTCTACTAAAAAAAATCACATACCATTATCTCAAAACAAGTTTTGTGTGTTTTAATTATAAAAGTGAATTGAGTAAAAAAGAATTTTAAAAGTTATAACATGGTAATGTACTAATAGGTACTATGGCTAAAAGTTAATATTTCATTTGGAGTTAGATGTCTTAAAGTTTTTTTCTTGGCTTGTGTTTTGTTTTGCTTTTATTTATTTTTACAGTACTGAGGAGTTAAACGCAGGACTTCACTCATGCTTTGCAAGCACTCTACCATTGGGCAGCACCCTAGCCATTTTGTTTGTTTGTTTGTTTGTTTGTTTTTGCGGTACCGGGGGGTTGAACTCAGGGCCTCGCGCTTGCATGCTCTCCAAGTGCTGGACCACTGAGCTGCGCCCCCAACCCATTTTTTTTTTACTTTTTTGAGACAGGGTTTCGCTAAATTACGTAGACTACCTCTGGTTTTGCACTTGCCATCCTCCTGCCTCCACCTCCCATGCCGCTGGGATTACAGGCGTGCGCCACTGTGCCTGGCACTTTTTTTAAAATCTTAAAACAGGATCTCACTATGTTATGCAGGCTGCCTCTGGCCTTGAACATGAGATCCTCCTTCTTTCACCTCCTGAGTTGCTGGGATTACAGGCGTGTGCCACTGTACTTGCCAGTCTTAAAGTTTTATTGCTGTTTTATGTTTAAAACTTTTTCCTCTTGTTAAAAATGGAGTTCTTCAAGCAGGTTTAGAGACATGTTCCATTTGTTTGTACCTATTACTCATAAGGAGTTTGCACAGAGAATGACTGTGGTGGATCCTGACAGCCCTGTAGGTGAGGACTTGTCCCATACCAGTTTTGCCTTAGCTCCCCAGTCCGTCAAAGGCAAGGCCTTCACCAGACAGGCCCTAGTCTCCTTTCCAGTGTTCTTACTTGGCCATTAGCAGAGCTCACACCTCTTTGCTTTCTGTGACCAATTTGCGAAAACAGGTGGACCGACCTCATTTCCATCTCTCAGTTAATTTCAGCCATGTAGAAAACAGTATGAACTAGAGAAACATCAATGTTCACGATGGAGTTGCCCCTTATTTAAAAGGAGGTTATTCTAAAGAAGCAATTAAGGCGGAATTCACCTATATTTCAAATTGCCCTGAAGTAATTAGCTTGAAGTAGCTGGCTTTTGTTTAGAGGCTGTGCTATATCCCAAACAATATCTTTCAAAATTGGGAGTACGCCCAGCATGTCAAGATGCCATTACTATAAGAAGGGTGGAATTGAGATGGCCTGAGAGTCACATCCTTCTACTGTGGAAGAGTTTTTTTATTTTTCCTTCATGTATAAAACCGAGTTCACATAAGCTAAATGCAATTCCATGTGCATGATGCAAGTCCACTATATTCGTGTGGTTTTGTTATGGTCTTGACTTATCTGATGCAAAGAAATAAATTAAGAATGGAGGCCCGGGAGTGTAATCCAGTGGAACAATCACCTAGCATGTGCTAAGGTCCTGGGTTTGATCCTCAGCACACCAAAAAATAAATAATAAAAATATAAAAAGAATCACATGATGCTGCATGCTGTAGACCCACTCTGGAGGCCTGAGCAGCTCACTGAGGTTGTCGGGGTGTCTTTTCACAGTTCACCCCTCACTCCTTCCACTCTGTGGCTGGCTGTGACCACTGGCACACACCAGCAGAGCAGCTGTCTGCGTGGAGTCAAGTCTACCGTGAAGCACACACCTTCCTCCAGTATTTTTTGTGATGTTCCAAAATGTACAACGATAATAAACACTTTTTATAGAAATAAAATGAAAAAGTATGTTATGAAATAAGTAAAGATTTGTAACCTTTTATGTAGACTGCATCACATTTACATAAGACCTGTTCATATATTGTTAGGGGGTGATTTTGTACATTTAGTTTGAACTGAATTCTTAGATATCTTTTTTATTCTTTGGGTATTGGCACTCTTTTAACTCTTCTTATAGTCATATGGGGCTGGGACTTAGTTCAGTTGGGAGAGCGCAGCGTTGCAGTCTCTGAGGTCCTGAGTTCAATTCCCAGCACCCCCAAAATTGGAGAAGGACCTGGCAATCCACTCCCAAGGCAATCCCGAAATAGGCGGCCATTGAAAACCCTGTGAGGGTCACTATGAGTAGGATACCGACTCGACAGCACCTAACAACAATAGTCATATAGTGATACTTCATTGTATTTTTATTCTATTTATTTATTATTTTGTGATACTGAGGATTAAACCCAGGGCCTTCTGCATGCTAAACAGATGTTCTACCACTGAGATACATTCCCAGCTTCAAATTTTATTTTATTTTTTAATTTAATTTTTATTTATTTATTTATTTTGCAGTGCTTGGGGATTGAACCCAGGGCCTCGCACATACCTTGCAAGTGCTTTA
Source organism: Pedetes capensis (assembly GCA_007922755.1). Taxonomy (NCBI): domain Eukaryota; kingdom Metazoa; phylum Chordata; class Mammalia; order Rodentia; family Pedetidae; genus Pedetes; species Pedetes capensis. The sequence goes on along the minus strand of VMDO01008016.1, from coordinate 43,509 downwards.
CCATTGGACTGCACCCCCAGCCCATTTATTTTATTTTATTTTTAAAATTTTGGTTCAGGGTCTCACTAAGTTATAAGGCTGCCTCTGGCCTTGAACTCGCCATCCTCCTGCCTCCACCTTCTAAGTCTCTGGGATTATAGACATGCATCATAAGTCGACATATTGGGCTGAGGGTGTTGCTCAGTGGTAAGACCACTTGCTTAGCATTCCCCAAACCTGGATTTGATCTCCAGTACCTCCAAAAAGAAAATAATAGCACATATTTCTGGGATACAATATGATAATTCAGTATATGTATATAATGTATAATGATCAAATCCGAATAATAGAATTTCTATCTCCTGCCATTGGTTTATTTTTCCCCAGTACTAGGGGATTGAACCCAGGGTGCTCCACCACTGAGCTGTACCCCCAGCCCCTTATTTATTTATTTATTCTTATCTTGAGATAGGGTTGTAATAAATTGCACTGGCTACCTCTGGCCTCAAACTCTGGAGCCTCCTGCTTCAGCCTCCCGAGTCGCTGGGAGTATTGATTGTTTTTTTAAGTGAAGCATTTATTGTTGATGTCTCAGTTCTGTTTGAATCAAATACTTTCTCCTGAAGTATAATGTCTATGTATGTCCAGGCATAGTACCTTAGATTCTTTCCTTTCTGTATATTCTTTTCTGTTGTGGTGATGCTGGGGATCAAATCCAGGGCCTTGTGCATAGTAGGCAAGAGCTCTACCAATGACCCACTCCCTAAAAAATAGCTTCTTTAAAAAATCTTTTAATTGTTTGTGACAGGCTCTTCCTCTATTGCCCAAACTCATCTAGAGCTCCTGGGTTCAAGTGATCCTTCTGTCAGACTCCCAAGTAGCTGGGACTATAGGTGTGCGCTGCCGCACCTGGCTTGTTAAAAATAAATTCTTAGCTGGGCATGGTGGCACACGCCTGTAATCCCAGCACTTGGGAAGCTGCTGCAGGAGGATCATGAGGTCAGTGTCAGCCTGGTCTACAGAGTGAGATCCTGTCTCAAAAAAAAAAAAAATTATAATAACTTCTTATTACGTTGGTATACTTGCTTTCAGGCTGCTTATGCATATTTTCATTCAAACACATACAGATACTTTTGGATCCTTTTTTTAACTTGGTATTAATTATATTGTGCAGTTTTCGAATTTGATGAAGGATCTAGTCAGAATGACAGATTAAAGTTCCTCCCAGTCAACTATTCTGCCGTTTTTAAATTCAGGAACAACAACCAAATGGCTAGCTGTTAAGTTTTTAGAAAAGGAGAGGTTTGTGTTGGTATGGCTGATGAAAATTGTTTATCATTCTTGTTCTCAAATAGTAGAGAGAGAGAAGAGGAAAGATGAGTTACTTGATATTGCAAAGTCAAAGCAAGAGCGTACCAATTCAGAGCTGCATAATCTGAGACAGGTATGTCCCCAGCCGTCTACTCTGTTCGATGGGAAATGCTTGTGAACAAGTTGGAAAACTATATACTTGCTGATTTTGCCTACTTACAGTGCTTCTGGAATCCTAACTTCATTAGATAAGCATCGTATTTAGCATAGAAAGTAGGGTCTTGGTTGTGGTCACTAAAGGTTAGGAGACCTGCTCTACTTAGAAATTTCTGCAGGGACATAGGAAACATGAGCAAAAATTATCTGACCTGTTTCAGGGTTTGAAAGTGACAAATTGTTGGTTCAATTGGTTTTATCATTATATCTTGTATTTATCGATACCTACGGCAGATTTACATAAAACAACAGAGTGACCTGCAGTTTCTTAATTTCAATGTGGAAAATTCTCAGGAATTAATACAGATATATGACTCAAAGATGGAGGAATCAAAGGCCCTGGAATCCAGGTAATCTTGGCAGATGCTATTAATATGATCTTGTATTTTATTCCATCTTTATTCCAAGCATATTCCATAGATAGATCAATATTTGCCTTGTACTCACTGTCAGCCAGTACCTACTACTATTCCTGGCATTCTAGGAAATAAGCATAATTGAGCCAATAGTTATCATCATAATCCTAGGTTGTGGCGAGGCTTGAGCTAAGAATTTTAGACATGATCCTAATTTAACCACTTGATAAAAGTGAAATTGTTAGGCCTGATGTGTGCATCTATAGGTGGAAGGCTTTGAGCTGAAGTAGAAGGGTGAGCCAAGCCTTCATTCATTCATTCTGCACTCAGAGCATGGAGGCTCTGGGCTAAGAATAGTGAACAGTAAGATGTGTAGGACATGGAACTTGGCTCAAAGAAATAAGGCCACAGAATGGCATCAGTCACGGCAGTAGGAGCTCAGCAGAGGGACATCTCTTCCTTGGGCCTGATGTTCCTGTTTGACTTGTTACTAGGAAACGTCTTCCCTAAGTTGTCACAGGGAGTGTGTCAGTGAAGCTGGTTTCTCTAAAACTAAAATATGTAAAACGGGGTTTATCCACAGTCGGAGCCAGTCTGCTTCCCCAAGCAGAAATATTATAGGGTCAAGAAAAGGAAGAGGGGGGCGCAGTTCCCCAGGATGGCAGGGAACCACGAGGTCTGGACTGGACTGGCCCTGAGTCCAGCTCCTTTCCCTGTGGGTGGCTGCAGGACGGGTACTAGAGGAAGTGCTGCTTCAGGCAGGGATGGGGGTCAGGGTCACCGCTGTGCCAGCCATGCTGTGCTTCCAAAGCCAAGTGCTGGGTCTCTGACCCTCTTGCTCTGGATCCCAGCTGCTGCCCCCACCACTCAGCTCCAGACCCTCTCAGGGTTCTCTCGTGAACGAAAGCCCCAGATGTATCAGCTGTTCTTACCCTTTGGACTCCATTGCCCCTGGGAGATAGTAGAAGAGTTGCAGTTACTCCTTAAAAGCATAAGATGGCTCATGCCATTATAGGAGAGAGTTGTTTTCCAAGAGATCGGAATGATGCAGGCCAGCATACCTGAGTACAAGCTGGGCATGGTGGCACACCCTGTAATTGCAGCACTTGGGAGGCAGAGGCAAGAAGATTGTGAGTTTGAGGCTAGAGGCAGTCTGCACAACTTGGTGAGACCCGTCTCAAAATAAAAAATTTAAAAAGGAGGGGCTGGGGGTGCAGCTCAGTGGTAGAGCATAAGGGAGGGCCTGGGTTCAACCTCTAGTACTAAAAAAAGAAAGAAAAAAAAAAAGAAAGGAAGGAAGGAAGAAAAGAAAAGAAAAAGGAAAAGACGGTTCAAGGCCAGCCCAGGCTACATAGCAAGACCCTGTCTCAAAACAAAACAAACAAACACATACAGATACTTTTGGATCCTTTTTTTAACTTGGCATTAATTATATTGTGCAGTTTTCGAATTTGATGAAGGATCTAGTCAGAATGACAGATTAAAGTTCCTCCCAGTCAACTATTCTGCCGTTTTTAAATTCAGGAACAACAACCAAATGGCTAGCTATTAAGTTTTTAGAAAAGGAGAGGTTTGTGTTGGTATGGCTGATAAAAATTGTTTATCATTCTTGTTCTCAAATAGTAGAGAGAGAGAAGAGGAAAGATGAGTTACTTGATATTGCAAAGTCAAAACATAAAGAATATCTGAATGAATCAGGCGTGGTAGCACACACCTGTAATCCCAGCACTTGGGAGGCTGAGGCAGGAATAACAACACAAGTTCAAGCCAGCTGGGGGTACGTAGTGAGTTCTAGGCCAGTCTGGGATATACAGCGAGTCTCCAATACAAACAAAAAAAGAATACCCAAGAGAAAACCTGAATACATGTGATATGAAGAGCACTAAAGGCAGGTATGCTGAAAAGTTTCAGTACATTCATTTAGTGTTCTTCGTTTTGTTGCCATTTAAGCAGTGAGTAAAATACGGATTAAGAATGAGAAGGGAGAAGCGAATGGAGACTTGGTCAGAAAGCTGTCCTGGAGGAGGTGGGGCTGGAATTGGGCTTTGAAGACCCGATATACTTTGGGATTTAGCTCTACTACTGAAGCTTGAGGGAAACTCTAGTAAATGATAGTGTGGAGTCTATCTTGTAACTTCCTTTTTTTTTTTTTTAATGCCCTATAGCAGAGACATGTGTTTATCAGACCTTGAAAATGGCCACCCAAATGCCGATGTTAAGAGGGAGAAAAATCAGAAGTCACTGGTTAAGGACCAAAGATTTGAGGCCACACTGACCCAGCAAAATAGGTCAGACAAGAGCTCTTGTGATGTATGCAAAGAGAAGAAGCTGCAGATTAATACCTCATTTGGGGAAAAAAGTATAATTACTCTCTCATCTCTGTTTACCAAAGACTTGATGGAGAAACAAAAGTCTTGGTCTCTGGGTGGAAAAATCCAGGTCGAACCTGAGAACAAAATTACACTGTGCAAGACCCATGCAACATCACCAGGAAGTAATGGACTTGGGCTACAGAGTGCAGAGAAGCATGTGTCAGAGATGTCTGAGTCATCATCTGACGAAAGGCAGTGGCACGATGTCAGTGTTTACCTGGGCCTGGCCAGCTGTTCTGCCTCAAAACAACCAGAAAAGCTGGATGTGGAACATCACAACCCGATGGAAAGGCCTGAGGTCTTATGTTGTCCAAAAAATGAAGGCTGTGCAGGTGATAGTGGCCTGTGTGAATCCAGGTGCTGCCACCCAAGCAACTTCGTCATTGAAGCTCCAGGCCACGTGTCTGATGTGGAGTGGATGAACATTTTCAAGCCGTCCAAGATGCAGAGAATTGTTCGCCACAAAACAGTGTGCACTTGCTCAGGAAGCGTCAGTGGAACAAAATATGATTCCTCGACAAGGTTAGTAACAGTCACATTCTTAATTACCCAGGGAGCGCACGTGCCAATATGTGGAAATAAAGGGCCGCAGTCGCCACTCATGCCTGCTATTAACCCGAAAGCAATGTTTGCAGACAGAAACCTCTTTTTTTTTTTTTTTTTTTTTTTTTTTTTTTTTTGAGAACTGGCGATTGAACTAGGGCCTCACACATGCTAGGCAAGTGCTCTACCACTGATCTGTACCTCCAGCACTTATTTTTGCTTTTATTTTGAGACAGAGTCTCACTAAGTTGCAAAGGCTGCCTCTGACCTGGAACTTGGGATCTTCCAGCCTCAGCTTCTAGAGTAGCTGGAATTACAGGCGTGTGCAACAGGGCCCAGCCAGAAATCCTATTTTAGACAAACTGTCCACTCTTTTTATCACAGACAGTTGCCTTTGATTGTACAAGCAGACTTTTCGACCCCAGTGATGACTTTGTGTCAATGATGGCTTCTGGGGCAAAGGTTTTGTTTAAAAATAAAACCAGTTGTTATGAGTTGGGCAAATATGTTTTATTAAAAAACAGATGGGTGGGTCACCATGTGGAGTGGAATGCAGCTCTGGAGCATTCCTTACCCCAGGATCCATTTCACATCCCTTAGGCGACGCTTTCAGGTCCAGACTGCATTATGAAGAGCCCAGACCACAATTTCTCTTTGTCCTTATCCAGGGTCACTTGACACAGTATATGTACAAACTGCTACATCTTTGTGTTCAGTTCATATCTGTTTTAAACTTTACCTTTCCCAGACTTTCTTACTTTTTCTCAATCATGTGAGAGAACAAATATTTGTGTTTAATAAGCTGATAAAAGCTACTGGTTTTCTTAGAGAAGGAAATGGATTAGATATTAGTATATTCTGAATTATTCAGGCTCATCTTATCGTTAGAATTGCTGATTCTTGCAGCTGAGCAGCACTATAATAATGTCTGCTATTTTTAAATAACGCATAGCTCTTCAATCTTAAAATCCAGCAAGGATGAAGTTTCTATATTGAGAGCCTTATTTAATCAATCATGACACTGAATTTCATAGGACTTTATGATTCAAAGTTCTGGTACTAACGTTATTTGGAGTATTTTTTTGGCCCTTTTCATAGCTTGAGTCATTTAAAAATCACACAGATATCCTGCCAATTGTAAAATTAAAAATTCGTTATCATGCTAAATGTCATCTCGTCATATTTGGTTTTTAAAGATCTTTGGATAACTGCAAGTATCAGGGCACAGCTGCATATTCTGTTGCTACTAAACAAAGACATGCAGAGATTGAGGGAGAAGGCTGCGTTGGGCAGTTTTCAGAGCATAGTAAATATATCTTAAACCTAATGGGTGAAGTAAACTCAAGTTTACATTTAGAGTTTTCTCCCAGGCCCTTTTGACCTCGCTGACTTAAAATAATCGAAGGGATTTCTGTTTTGCCAGCATCGGCACATGCCAGGGCCTTGCACGACAGATAGGTGATTAGGTAGAAAAGATGATCATTGTTTTCCTAGTTGTCCTTAGGTGACAAGAGCTTGTGTGTCTACCACATTACCTAAGTAAAATGTTCACATCTGAGCCCCCATTCCATCTGACAAATGGAGGTTTGCCTTTGGGGAGAATCCACGGGTGCTTGCTCTTCTGTGTGCCCTCCAAAACTGAGGACCTGCGGGGGAGGGAGAGAGCTGCCACAGTGCCTTCTGAAACCATTAACAAAACCGTTAACAAACACCCATCTTACAAAACGAAAGCCACGCACCCCCCACACGGCTCTCTTGTGTACATTTCCCCTCCCTTTTGGATGATGCTCTTCCTGGAACCATTTTTTTTTTCCTTCAATACCTGTGGTTGAGCCCAGGGCCTCACACAGGCAAGGCAGGTGCTCCATCACTGAGCCACAACCCGAGCCCCTTTTTTATTTTTTAATTTGAAACAAGATCTCTCTAAATTGTGCAGGCTGACCCAGCCTCCCAAGCCACTAGGATTACAGGCGTGCACCACAGTGCCTGCCTAGCACCCTTTCTTTCTTTCTTTTTTTTTTTTTTTTTGTGGTACTAGAGGTTGAACCCAGGGCCTGGACCACTGAGCTGCACCCCCAGCCCATTTTGTAGATTTTATTATTTTCTGAGACAGGGTCTCGCTAAATTACACTGACTGTCTCTGGTCTTGAACTTGCGATCCTCCTGCCTCCGCCTCCCCAGCCGCTGGGATTACAGGCGTGCGCCACCACGCCCGGCTCCCTTTCTTTCTTTATTAAGTACTTATTTATTTGTTTTGGTGCCAGAGATTGAATTCAGGGTTTCAAGAATGCTAAGCAAGTGTTCTACCACTGAGCCTCTCTCAGCCCTCTTTGTACTTTTTGGAGGAAGGAAGTTCTTTATTCTCTTGTTGTTGTTGTTGTTGTTAGGTGCCGTTGAGTCAGCGTCCAACTCACAGCTATTCTGTGCACAATAGATGAAACACTATTGTCAATGCTTCTCTGCTATTCATAGGGTTTTCAATGGCTGATTGACTTTTGGGCTTGGGTTGCCAGGTCCTTCTCCCAAGCCTACAGCACCTGGTGTTCCCAGGCAGTTTCCCATCCAAGGACTAACCAGGCCCTACCCTGCTTAGCATCCAAGATCTGATGGGATTGGATACTACAGTGGTATGGCTACAGACTTCTTTATTCTGTAGTTACCCTGAACTATGAATTTTGTTTTAATTCTTACTTGCCAAAGGTATGCATTAATTTATAATATTCTTCTCAAATCTACAATATTCTACTCAGACTTCAACCTTCTTCATTTATAAAATAACACTTTTAATCTGGGCATGGTGGTACATGCCTGTAATCCCAACACTCAGGAGACAGAGGCTGGCCTGGGCTGCGTAGTGAAAGCCTGTCTCAAAATAAATAAATAAATAACAACACTTTTTGTCCTATCAAGGTACTTTTACATATAAGAGTATTAGGAATATGTTTGTTTGTTTGTTTTCTCTACTGAGAGGTTGAATTTAGGGCTTCACCCATGCTTTGCAAGCATTCTACCACTGAGCTGCACCCCCAGCCCATTTTTTTAACTTTTTATTTTGAGACAGAGTCTCGCTAACTTACACAGGCTGCCTCTAGCCTCAAACTTGTGATCCTCCTACCTCTGCCTCCCAAGTTGCTAGGATTACAGTCGTGCACCACTGGGCCTGGCTAATAATATATGTTAATACTGTTTTAAGGTACCTTTATCTAAGCTGGGCATGGTGGCGCACGCCTATAATCCCAGCGACTCAGGAGGTGGAGGCAGGAGGATCACAAGTTCGAGACCAGAGGCAGTCTGTGTAATTTAGCAAGACTCTGTCTCAAAAAGAGTAAAAAAAAAAGGCGGGGGGCCTGAGGGTGCAGCTCAGTGGTCCAGTCCCTGCAAAGCATGCAAGAGTGAGGCCCTGGATTCAACCCACGGTACTGCTAAAAAAAAAAAAAAAAAAAAAAAAAAAAAAAAAAAAAAAAAAAAAAAAAAAAAAAAAAAAAAAAAAGAAGAAGAAGGAGAAGAAAAAAAGAGAGATACCTGTTTCTGTTTGGTTTTATCATTCACAGCGAGCTAATTGCCGTCCAGCATTCCCACTGCCTAGGTTCTTCAAAACCTGCCATAAAGGAAGACGAGATAGAGGCCCCTCCAGATAAAAAGAGCTCACCCAAGGGTTTGTTAATCAGCAAAGATGCAGCATTGTCCAACGAAAAGGTTTGTATTTTGCTTAGCAATTGCCAGCTTATTCAAGCAAGACTTCTCAACATGATTTTAATTTTTTTTTTTTTCGGTACTAGGGGTTGAACCCAGGGCCTCGCGCCTACATGCTTTGCAAGTGCTGGACCACTGAGCTGAACCCGCAGCCCCCCCCCCCCCTTTTTTTTCTTTACTTTTTGAGACAGGGTCTCGCTAAATTACACAGACTTCCTCTGGGCTCGAACTTGCGATCCTCCTGGCTCCGCCTCCCAAGCCGCTGGGATTACAGGCATGCACCACCACGCCCGCCCGGCCTTGATTTTAATTCTTTAGCGCTGTTTCTTAATTTTGTCCAATCCTCAGGGTTTTTTTATTTGTTCTTTCTTTTGTTATAGGGTCTTGCTGTGTAGTCCAGGCTGGCCTGGAACTCACTAAGTAGACTAGGTTGGCCTCCAACTTGCATCAGTCCTCCTGCCTCAGCCTCCCAGGCATGTACCACCAGGCCTGGTGAGCTCTTGTTTTTTTTAAAAGATTTTAAGGTTTTTATAAAGCCATTTTTGTTTTTCTTTCTTTCAAGAAAAGCTGTATTGCTTTTTTTTTGTCAACTTGATACATGTTCATTGTTGTTTTTTTTAATAAAACACAATAGCAATACAGAAAGTATCCCCAGAAAATGCCACCCAATTACTTGCCCTTAGCCACCCCTTCTCCAAACACACACCCTGGCAATAACAGTCTCCAGAAAGACACAGGTGGCGTGTTGGTGACCTTATAGGCTTCTCTCTGCAGAGAGATGCATACTGACCAACGTATAAGTGGGATTTTATTACATAAGAAAGCATCTAACATTCATGAGTAACTGGGATAGCAGGATGGCAAATTTAAATCTCCATTCTACTAATGAGAAAGGTAGGATCCAGCTGGGGATGGTATTGTTTGTTGTTAGGTGTCATCAAGTTGGTGTCTGACTCATAGTGACCCTATGTACAACAAGCAAAACACTATTGTCAGTGCTTCTCTGCTATTCATAGAGTTTTCAATGGCTGATTGTTTTCTGGGAATGGGTTGCTGGGTCCTTCTCCCAAGCCTATAGCACCTGGTATTCCCAGGCAGTCTCCCATTCAACTGCTAACCAGGCCTAACCCTGCTTGGCTTCCAAGATCTGATGGGATGGGATGCCATAGTGGTACAGCTGCAGGCAGGGGACGGTATTAGCACACAGGAATCAGTCTTTCCTCCCAGTTCTCTTGCTGTGTGTAGGTTGTTGTCCAGCACCTTCACTGTAGATTCAAGAACTACAGGAGGGAGGTACATTTTCCCTCAAAGAATTTCCTGAACCCAGGTGTGGTAATGCAGGCATGCAACCTTCCTGCCTCTTCTTTTTTGAGATAGGGTCTTGCTCCATAGCCCAGGCTGTCCTCGAACTCTTTTTTCCCCCCCCCCCCGGTACTGGGGGTTGAACCCAGGGCCTCGTGCTTGCATGCTTTGCAAGTGCTGGACCACTGAGCTGCACCCCCAGCCCATTTTTTTCCCTTTTTGAGACAGGGTCTCACTAAATTACACAGACTTCCTCTGGTCTTGAACTTGCAATCCTCCTGCCTCCTCCTCCCGAGACGTTGGGATTACAGGCATGTGCTACCATGCCTGGCATTTCCCCTCCTTTTTGGAAGATAAAGTGGACTTACTGTCTGATTCCAAATGATGAACAGGAGAAATAAGCTTTGACTCAGCAAATTTAATTTTTCAAAAAAAGTTTTATTTCTCTATTATGTTTTTTTATGTGTTCCAGTGTAGAACCTGAAGGAAGGAGAGAAAAGGAAAAGAGGATTATTAAGAGCACTGGTTCTTGCCGGACGTGGTGGCGCACGCCTGTAATCCCAGCGGCTCGGGAGGCGGAGGCTGGAGGATCGCAAGTTCAAGACCAGAGGCAGTCTGCATAATTTAGCGAGACCCTGTCTCAAAAAGTAAAAAAAAAAAATGGGCTGAGGGCGCAGCTCAGTGGTCCAGCACTTGCAGAGCATGCAGGCGCGAGG